>BLKR01003009.1:0-165439 GCA_011170035.1 Teleogryllus occipitalis | reverse complement strand
TATACAGTATTGACATTATTTTTGACACTTCCTGTTACGGTCGCCGGCGCCGAAAGAACGTTTTCAAAATTAAAACTGATTAAAATTATTTACGAAGAACAATTCTGGAGTAATTCAAGTATATCATAAATTGACCAAAAAAAAAAAGTGGTTGAAAAATAATATTTCTACTTTCACTGATAAATTTGTAATTGCGAAAAGCCCAAAATTTAACTTTTAAACTAAATCATAAAATTGTAAAAATGATAATTTATTTTCTGTAATAAATTGTAATAAATGTTACCACCTCTAAAATCCAGTTAAGGCTCACAAAATTTAAATAATGAATAGGCAGTTTTTATTTAGGGCGCCCTCCGTATTGTGCCGTCCAAGGCTCTGTTGAACTTATGCAACTGAAAAGAAAATTTTAATTACTTATAAACAAAACTAGTGGGGATACAAAACTACGTACTTTCTCGCATTATTTTCAAGACCTATGAAATATTATAAAACAAGTACTTGAATCCGAAAACTTGCCATCAACCCGCAAAGTGATTCAATTTTGTACCGTCCTTTGAAAAATTTCCATCTTTAATGTTGCACGCGTAGGAAGGCGCCGAAAAAACTTGAAATTTTTGCTATTTTCGAAAATTCAGGAACAAACTAAAATGCGACCTATGCCATTTCTTTAAACGTATTTTGCTCTATCCGCGTCCTTACGTCACACACAACTGTCAATCACCAACTTAAATTGATCGGACCTTAATTGGGGCAGCAGGCTCCTCATCTTGAACTTGTTCTAATGGTCCCATATCTTCTTCAACTAGGAATGTTTTTAGTGCGTTGAAGTAATTGTGGTGCACTAGAGGTATGTGCTGCAGAAGTTCGTGTTTTTTTTTTCTTTTTTTTTCTACACTTGCGGGCTACAGTTAGATTCTTCTCTAAGGAACCGCATCCGCTGTATTTGCAGCCAATTTCCTTTGGCTTCTGCATAATTAATCTTTCTCGTAATTGCTTTTTCAAGCTGTAAAGTAGACTTAAAATCTCCTAGGGCCATTTCACGTACTGTTTTTCTTTCCAGCTGAATGGACCAGTCAGGGGGAACATTATGAATTCTATTTTTGCCAGCTTGTTCTAAGTTTCCAAAATCGGAGTCATTTTTCATAAATAAGTGCTCTGATACAAGCAATTTGTGGTCAATAATGCTTAGATTATTGGCTTTGTCACGATTTACATCCAAGCAACAGAAATTTTGAAGTTTGCGATTTTGACCTGCGCAAGTATCAATGATTAAATGTTTTTTTTCGATATGCCTCTTCTGTGATAGGTACAATAAGCTAATTTTTGGGATACCCTGAAAGCTGTTGTTTTGTCTCACATGTGACTTACACCACAATTGCATGGAGCGCTGTGTCGCATATTGCACAATGAGCAACCTGTCGGTTACTTCTGCATGGTGCTGGCCCCTAGCGAAGAAATATTGAAGTTGGACTAGCACCATTTAGCCCGCGATGGAACAATGTTAACACCACCTACCAGTGCATCTAAATCCAATCTTCCAAAATTTGACTTACACCACTTTAGCTCTCAACGGCTCTAATGTGAAGAAAATTTATCCATTTCATAATTAGGGTCCGGCAATAAGAGTTTTTCGGTTGAAAAATCGCTGTTTCTTTCGCACCTTTACAATACTTTCTTTATACTACGTAACAAGTATGCGCGAAAGTAAGTCGGTGTCATTTATATTTTACTCGTAGCTATGGAAGACGCAAAAAAATTAAGTTTTGCAATTTTCAAAATTTTAGAGAATTTTGGAATCGAAAATCGAACCAGCGCAATTCTTATAAGCCTGCTTTGCTCTATCCGATAACAAATAATCATAAAATTTGAATCATTTTTGAGAACAAATTGAAAATGCAGTGGAGGATTTATTATTCAAGAACAAGAATTATCCACTGTTTCGATATCCTGGACAAAAACCCGAATTTTTTCGTCAAAAATAGGTTTTTCGCTGCAGCACTGCAATACTTTCCTGTTACTACGTAATATATGAAAAAGTACAATAAATTTTTAGAAAAGTATTGACTCCACCCACCTGCTGAAGAGAGAACAATATCAGCTGCACTTTCACCACGAATTCCAATCACTTCAAAAGGCTGTGGATACGAGGTAAGACCTGGCCATTGGGCTAGACGTTCTGCTTTGAAACTGGGCACTACCAGCAAGTTAGAAGCAGCCAAAGATCCATACACCAGATCCACATCAGCTGTGCGACAAACAGTAACAGGGAGAGTGCTTGCTGCAAACACTGTAAATCTGTTGAAAAATACAAATTACAAAAAGCTTTTTTTTTCTTTTACAAGCTCAACGAATGCTAAATTCCAAGAAGGATTTTATCAAATAGAAATCGTTTTGAAATGTCATGTTATAACTCTAATTCAACACCAAAACTTCTATCTTATTTGCATTCCAAAAATTTATTTAAAAAAAATAAAGTCTCATTTATTACATTAACGCTACTGTGTGTATATGAATTGTTCCACAAAAAACACTGGAGCGATTGTTTCGACATTTTTTTCCGAATACTTTCGAGATGCCCAGGAAAAACACATGTCGCGATTATAAATTTTACCCAAAAGAGTGTTATTTTGTGTTACAAAAGTTCGTTGACAGCAATCCCTTGAACAAGGCATTGTTGCCGGACGAAGCGAATGCAGGCCGAGCGAAGTGGGCGGAGCCAGAAGGGATCGAGCGGAGCGGGAGGGGGGGGGCGGGATGAGGAAGAGGGAGCAGCACATGAGACTACTTAACAGACGATAGCGATAAATAGCTGGGCAGCTTCGCATAATTAGCTGCTGGTTAATAAGTGAGGCTCTCTAATAAGTGAGTTAATAAGTGACTGTAGATAATGTTAAGCTTCAAGTAACGTTTACAGGAGAGGATATTGAAAGTTCAGAATATTCTGTACATTCGGTTATCAACATAAAATAACTTGTTCATCGTATTAACATACACTGCATATATTACTGTATGGTGACAAGTCGCCATGCAACTATCAATTCATCAGTGGCACAGCACCAATTTCCTCAGAAATTCAACTGCGAGTTGGGACTTTCCGGACTAGTCGGATTCATCGCACCTTACAGAGTCGTCATCCCTCGGACCGCTCGCTGGCTCACTTCGCCGGTAAACAAATAGCTCTGTTAAGTTCGAGAAGACTGATGCTACACACGTATATGGCCAGGGTTTCCCTTTCTACCACGTGACGTACACCAATCAAATTCAATAATGACGCAACGCAGAAATTTATCCGTCAGCAATCGTTGGTCAAGCAGACGACTAGATTTCGGAGGGAACAGACGGTCAAGACATGACGCACCAACTTCGATGGAGAAGTCGTAGGCTTCCGCGGCCAGTCCTGCGAGTGCTCTCGGCTGTCCGGATGACGCCGCGTCGAAGGCAGTGATGCCGACTTTCGACCATTTTGTCGTGGTCTTCCTAGAGACCAACCCTGAGCAAGAGCACGACAAGACGGTCGAAATCACAGCATTCGACGCGGCATCACCCCGGACACCCAAGAGCACTCGCATCTTCGACGGAGACGCACACACAGAACGCGAGATTTACGCACGAGCCAGTGGTACCTGATCGAGAGTCCGAACGTACTTGTGCGTGTAATGTCAGTGTATCTCGTACCTCAGTGTCGGAGATTGCCTTGGGCTTCGCCATGTGCCAGCGAAAGTGATTCCGATCTACAGTCCGCCGCCGGCTCCTCCATACCCCGTGTCGCTCAACTGTTGACGAGGCGCGCCTTCGCTGTGTTAACGGCCAGGGGCGAGGGCATTTGCCCCTCATCACTCCTCAGCGCCAGCTACCCAAGAGCGCTGTACCATGATGGAAAGACGCGGGTGAGCTATTGCGCATCGTATCCGACATCAGTCAGAGACCTTCAGGCACAAGTTTGCGTCACAATATTAGCGGGAATTTTAAATGCAGCCAGATACCAAAATTATCACTTTGTTACAAGTCATTCAAACAGATACATGTAACATTTTTTAAAAAAATATTGCATATTTCATTTCAATTGTAATGGTCGCCCATGTGCCTTTGAAAGGCCCGCCGCATGAACACATCGGCGAGACGAAGGCGCTTCCGTGCGATACGCACGGAGCCCAGGAGAGGGCGACACGAGCGGAGCAGGAACAGCCGTCACGCTCTAGCGCGTCAAGTCAAGTATCAGACTACGACGAACTTTTCTTTTGGACTCTCGCGACCCGGCTCGTTTTGTTACATCTTCTGGTTATAGGTGATCAGGCTTGCTTTTGGTACTTCTCCTAGTTATACGATTAACTGAGTTTGTCAGTGATATATTCTGTTGTACAATCGTGGTGAAACGAAAATCATTTTACGAACTTGGTTTCCTTTCTTGGTCATAACATCAATTACACCTTCATCGTGTTATTATTCGTTGAAAGTTGTCACTTTATGCCAAAATGTTTCTCAACTCTCTCGCTCTCCATGCAACATGGAGCCAGCGTCAGGTCTGGGTCTTCACACGAAGTGCCCATTTTATGGTCGTGTAGTTCGTGACGTTAATTGGTGCAGCGCAGAACGAGCAAAAATCGGTGTACCGGACTCACTCACTTATATATTTCCGTCATACGCTTTACTTCGGAGAGAGAATCCATTCGATTGATTACCGATTCCGAACACCTCCACTCCTAAGGTCATTAGTCCCGAAAGTTTAATGCATGTTCTTATCACGGAGGGTGGCGCTGATCTTCCCCTGCTGGATGGCGAGATCATGCGCCGACCTACCCGTGAGCTTGCGGGATTTACCTCCTACCACCAGTGGGACATCGCCAGAGCGGGGCAAGCTCTAAACTCCCGATTGGTGACACGACATGGTTGGTAGTGCAGTGCATATAAGTTAAGGATAGGGGAAGGAAGGATCGCGCGCGGTCTGTGGCCCATTTGTTAAGGTAATTCTCCGGCATTCGCTTGATGTTGAGGTGAAAACCACGGAAAACTACCGTTCAGAGAAGTCGTATAGCATTCTCCTCCAGACAGTGGCTGAATTCGACCATGCTGTCTAGCAGGTGTCGAAAATCCTACCACCGTCGGACCACGAACCATAGGTCCCGCCGGTCAGACGCACTGCAGCGAAATCAAATGATGCCCTGAGCCGCATACGCCGGTAGATCCAATCGAAAACGCTGCGTCTCGAATGTGATTGTCCACTCGAGCACAATAGAACAAACTGTGGTTTGGATTTTTCGAACATAAACTGTGAATTTTAATTCGGCCTCAGTAGTCATCATTCTGTGTCCTCGGACAGAGCACTAGTTCAATCTCTACAAAACTATCCAAATTTCCATCAGATCCTTGGCAAAGCAACCTCACTTGTAAACACGTGCAACGAGATCTACGGCTGATCAGCAATCCGGGCAGTGCCGAGACGCGATCGCACTCAGCGGTTAGCGTCGTCCAATGATCAGCACGTGACGCGCGAACACCACCGCGCACGATATAAAGATATGACGATTTTCCTAAGGATGAGCCAAAGTGACGGTTCGCGAAAACAAATGAACATCACATGTATTTCAGAGAAGTATCCCTCCGCCGCGACAACTGTTCAGTCACGCCCCTTCGTAAAGTGCTAATGACTCCTGTGAAAACATTCTTATGCAGAAGTCTAAGAGGTTCGCTGGGGTATATGCACGTACGCGAGTCCGGGAAATATTAAAATTTAATGACGTATGTGGAAAATCTCTTAACATGCTCTCACGGTCAGTAAAAGAAAACTGCCACGAATGTAAATAGAAAGCTCTCAATCAGAGCTCGCCACACAACAGCACAAAAGCCAGGAACATGGGCATTGGTATGCATCTCACATTCACGTATCGTTTTTAAAATAAACATAATATTTATCACACAAAAAGTAAATTCAATGTAATATATGAAAAAAAGTATTTTTTACAGAAGAGCACATAACACTGCACTTCCTAATTTCAATTATTTCTCGTGGCGCACTATATTTTTGTCAGACGAGGGCATCACAAAAGGAAGAGTCGAAGCCATTTACAAGTTAGCCAACTGCAAACGAACGAACGCGGGAAGGGAGTCTAATGGGCTCAAAGGCACGACGACCACAGAACCTTCAGTTATGTTTCCAGCACTAGCTGTCACTTTGGCTCATCCTTAGGAAAATCGCTCTATAAATTCTGCAGCAATACGCTCTGCAAGGCGAAAGGGCGGCGCTTCCGCTGGCCCTCCGACGAGCCTTGCCGCAGCTCCTCCAAGCGGGCTGGATCCGCCACCCAGGGGACCCCAAGATGTTGAGGGATACAGAATATTATTACAACACTACGTCGGTGGATTGTCATCCTCTAGCAGATCATTATTTCTTGTTGGGTGCCTGACCATTGTTTCATCTCAATTGCCCCGTGTATTAAAACAATGTACATTTCTAATTTCCAATCCTCGCAAATATTGATGTAAAACTATACAGTCTCCGACCATTTGAGAGATTATCAATGATTTCATTAAATAATCGAAAAAAAATACCAAAACACCTATATTACTAATTTCCAATACGCGCAAAAATTGAAAGAAAACTGCAGGAGGAGGAGTCTATGGTTTCGTTATATACCCAGAAACTTGGGAGAAATCCCTCAAAACAATGAAACAATTTGATTTCGACTGAAAAGAAACCCAATATTTTTATGTTATTCCGCCTATTCATATACTGCAAGTACCGAATGAATTCTCATATTCAGCTGACGTCATGCGACAGCAATGCTTCAAGGAAGAGGCCGCCTACCGTATTTTTTATTACTGTACGCGTCTTGCGTTAAAAGCACTAGCATTTTTGATATTCTTGCTATGTAAAGAACTATTCTACTGTGTATGCATGAACATTAGTATTCTATGTAAATGATCTTGGCTGTCCAGGTGACGCCGCGTCGAAGGCTGTGTTGCCGACGTTTCGACCATCTTGTCGTGGTCTTCCTCAGGTCTGTTGCGCGCAGGTGTGGTAGGCGCTCGGGATTATATAGCAATGGGGGCCGATGTGATTGGCTGAGGCAGCCGGCCAATCGGAAGGCCGCCCCTCAACGGCGGGAGGGGGTAAAGTCGGGCGGCCCCCTCCCGTCAAGTCGCTGAAATAATCCCGAGCGCCTACCACACCTGCGCACAACAGCCCTGAGGAAGACCACGACAAGATGGTCGAAACGTCGGCAACACAGCCTTCGACGCGGCGTCACCTGGACAGCCAAGATCATTTACATGACTCTGGCCGCGGAAGCCTACGACTTCAATTACTATTCTATGTTTTTGCAAAATTCGTGAAGGCTGTGTTTGTAAAAAGTATTAGATTTAATGCAGTGTTATTAGTCGCTGAAAGTATTTTATTAGTTGTCCTTGGGCAGTGTGCGTGCTACTTTTTGAAAAACTATTTTGTGTGGTTTTGTTCAGCAGCATTTTTTGCTGTTGCATCCTACAGCTGTCCACCAACATGACGAGGCATCCTGGAAATTTATCGCTACAAGCGCACTTTGCCGCTAAAGTTTCGAACAAATTCCAAAATCTTGCCCGTGGCCACGAGGGAAACGAGATATTTCCAGAAGGCCATTTGTCATGAACACGCGTTTCAGATCATATTCGATGAAGGGTGCAATAATTAATTGTGGTGGAATACTGTTTTCTGAAAAAGCTCTCGTGTAACTTTAAGAGCATTATAAACTACATTTTTTACTACAAGAAAAATTGTTCATAAAATGCCATCTTACGGCACAGATTATGAAGTATTTGCCGTTTACGGCACGCATAATTGAATCAACACACATTCACCCCATGGCAGCGAGAGAATCGTGTTGGTGGTAGCTGAAAACCGAACAGGCGACAACCGATTTTTCGTACAGAATACCCGTGACGACCCCATACAGTTGTTTCCAAAACTTTGATTCTCTTGTAAATTTGTAGCGCTGTTGTACAAAAAAAAAAAAAACAAAAAAAAAAACAAAGTATGCAACTCGTTTATAATGTTGCCTTATTGCATTCATACAAATTTGAAAACTCACTCCTAACGTCGTTCGTTTTTAAAACGTACTCCTGTAATAAACCTCATCATGATAAACTAGTTGCACAATACACTGAGATGACAAAAGTCATGGAATACCTCCTAATATCGTGCCGGACCTTCTTTTGCTCGGCAAAGTACAACTCGACGTGACATGGACTCAACAAGTCGTTGTAAGTCCCCAACTGAATCGGCGCTAGCAGAGGGCGCCACCGCGCACAGACCACACCACGAGCCAGCGAGTCTTCTCTGTGTGTTTTGGTTCATCAGTGTTTTGCTGTTTGCTGCTTGTCGCGTCACGTGTGTTTGTAACGCTCGCCCTTTTTATCTTGTAATACATTTTGGCAATAAACCAGTATTCGATTACATTTGGCGTGATCATTTAATACTACATGGTGGCAGCGGTAAATTCCAACTAGTTCGCAACTACAAAAAGGAAGTCAAAATGCCAAACGACAACGTGCAACCGGCAACAGCAGCGGCGGCGTCGTCATATAACATCGCAGCGCCGGATGCTTTCGACTTCAATTCACCAGGTGATTGGCCAAAGTGGAAAAAACGCTTCGAGAGGTTTAAACTTGCTTCTAAACTAAATGCTTTAACTGAAGAGGAACAGGTAAACACTCTCATTTATCTTATGGGCGAAAAAGCTGACGAGGTTATGGTAACATTTGGTCTCAACAATGACGAGGAAAAAAAACTATGCAACAGTGATGCAAAAACTCGACAACTATTTCGCGCCAAAAACCAATGTAATTTATGAAAGAGCTCGCTTTCACACTCGTGTACAAAATCCGGGCGAAACGGCCACCGATTTTATTACGGCACTACATAACCTCGCAAAGAAATGTAACTATGGTCAATTGAAAGACGAATTCATTCGAGATAGAATTGTTGTAGGTGTCGCGGACAAAAATCTGAGCGAGAAAATGCAGTTGGACGACACATTGACGCTCGATAAAGCTGTAAAAATAATAACTCAGTCAGAAGAGGTTAGGAAGCAGGTAGGGCAACTAAATCAACCGAGCATCAGCTATGTTTCAAAACAATGTAACCGTCCTGACAAGAAAAACGCGGTTAAGGGAAAAGGTTCGATTAACAAAACAAATCCTACGCGACCTAACCAAACTACGAACCAGTCGAACACGTGTCAATGGTGCGGTGGGGAGAAACACGATCGCACTTCATGTCCGGCTAAAAATTCTTCGTGTTACAAGTGCAATAATAAAGGGCATTTTTCGAGAGTTTGCAGATCGAAAAAGAAGATTTGCACGGTGAATGAAGAAAATCTGGACCTGGATTCACTTCAACTAGGATCTGTTGACTCTGAGGCTACATCCGAGGACATCGATTGGACGGCGATGATCAACGTAGATGGCAAAAACTACAGATTCAAAATCGACACAGGAAGCGACGTCACTGCTCTTCCATCCCAGTTCGCCGGAAAAGGACTAACCAAAACAAAAAAACGACTCACCGGACCAGACACTACCGTGTTGAATATATACGGGACTAAGGAGGCCAAACTAACCTATAAAAGTAAGACAACTCAGCAAACCGTCTACTACATCGACAATCTGAATCAACCAATCCTGGGGAAGGTGGATGCAGTCGAACTAGGCCTCGTAAAAAGAATCAACGCAGTCTCCAACCGATCCGGCATGACGCTGCAGGACGTGAAACAGAAATTTCCGGATCTATTTAATGGTATTGGTAAAATTCCAGGAGTAACCAAACTAACCATTAAACCAGACGTGAAACCCGTGGCCGTGACGTCACCAAGAAGAATCGCTATTCCGTTGATGGACAAGGTGAAAGCTACCCTGGAAAACATGGAGAAGCAGGGAATCATTTCACCGGTAAACGTAGCGACGGAGTGGTGCTCACCAATGGTCGTCACATTCAAGAAAGACAGCTCCCCGAGGATTTGCGTCGACCTCCGAGAACTGAACCGAGCCGTTCAACGAGAGTACCATCCTATTCCCGATGTCCACTACATTCTAAACTTCATAAAAGACGCGAAACACTTCTCGAAACTAGACGCAGCTTCTGGGTTCTACCAAATCGTGCTGGACGACGATTCTCGCTTATACACGACGTTCATCACACCTTTTGGGAGATTCTGCTTCAATCGGCTGCCATTCGGAATCACGTGCGCACCAGAGCGCTTCCAGAAGAAGATCCAGGAAATTCTACAGGACTGCGACGGCATCGTGTGTCTGATGGACGATATTTTGATCTACGGTAACAATCAAGAGGAACACGATAGACGACTCATAAAAGTTCTGACTAAACTACAAGACGCAGGACTGACGCTCAACGAGAAGAAACTGGTTATCAATGTTCGCTCTATCGAATTCTTGGGACATCTGGTTGAAGAAGAAGGTATTAGAATTCACCCGGACAAAATCAAGGCAATAACTGACATGGAGCGCCCTAAAGACAAACAAGGCTTGAAGAGACTATTTGGTATGATCAACTTTTTGGCAAAAGCCATACCAAATAAGGCTACTGTTTTAGAACCCCTTCAGTCATTGTTGAAAGAAGACCGAGCATTTATCTGGGAAGAACCTCAAGAAAAAGCTTTTTCCAAAATTAAAGAAATGCTGACTTCAGCCCCGATACTTGCCAGGTTCGACCAGAAGAAGAAAACCATAGTCACAGCAGATGCATCGTCTTTCGGAATCGGAGGGGCATTACTGCAGGTGCAGCAGGATGGCACTGTCAAACCTGTGGCTTACTATTCCCGGCTACTCTCAGAAACGGAAAGACGGTACGCACAAATCGAGAAAGAAGGCCTAGCGGTTACATGCGTCTGCGAGAAATTCTCCGACTACATCACAGGCATTGAAATCGAAATCGAAACGGATCACAAGCCTTTGATCCCTATATTCACAACCAAGTCACTAAACGACTTGTCTCCAAGGCTGCAAAGGTATCGTATCCGCCTAATGCGTTTTGACTATACTATTTTACATGTTCCAGGCAAACAGTTGGTTACGGCAGACACATTGTCCAGGCAGCCAATTTCGCAGATAGAGTCAGAGGAATTCCTGGAAGAAGTTGAGAACCACGTGATCGCCACAATTGCAGCTCTTCCAGTAACTTCAGATAAGCTCTCGCAGATCATCAGTAATCAAGAAAAGGATCCGGAATTAGCAGCTGTACGAGTCTACATCTGCAATGGCTGGCCTGCCAAAGAAAATTTATTCGACAATCTGAAAACGTTCTGGGAGAAACGAGCTGAAATTACGTGTCAACGCAATGTACTCATGTACGAAGGAAGGATCATAATCCCACGAGCGATGTACCAGGAAATGTTGGATAAAATTCACGAAGGACATCTGGGTGTCACTAAATGCAGAGCCCGTGCTAGAGAAGTCATTTGGTGGCCAGGGATGTCGACACAAATCCAGGAAACTGTCGAAAAGTGTGAAATCTGCGCTCAACATAGAATCAATCGTCACGAACCGCTAATACACGTTGAAGCGGCCAACCGTCCATGGCAGAAAGTCGGTATGGATTTGTTCAAGGTCAACAACGCCTGGTATCTATTGATCATCGATAGATACTCACGGTACCCCGAAGTCATGAAAATCGAGAATATGAAGATGGAAACTGTTATCGAGAAAATGTCGGAAATATTTTCTAGACATGGCATTCCGGAGGAAATATTCACCGACAACGGAACTCAGTTCAACCCACTACACGAGTCTAAAACCTTCAAGAATTTTCAAGGATCTTACGGATTTCGCCTGATTACCAGAAGCCCGGGATATCCACAGTCTAATGGCCTTGCCGAAGCAGGAGTTAAGATAGTGAAGAACATCTTCTTGAAACAAAAGGACCCCTACAAAGGTCTTCTTGTTTACCGAAATACGCCACTGGATAACGGATATTCACCCGCACAACTTTCCATGGGTCGAAGACTGAGAGACATATTACCAACTACAGCTGAAAATCTTCAGCCGACGTTAGTGAACAAGGAAACGGTCGGCGAAAAAGAAGCACACCGCAGGGAAAGGATTGAAAGAAACTACAACGCATCCAAGGGGCGAGAAATCTTCCAGAACTAGTCCCCGGAACCCGAGTGTATATTAAAGATGCCAAGAAGTTTGGTATGGTCGTCCAGAAAGCCGATCAACCACGATCATATATCATCCAAACAGATACTAACAAACTCAGACGCAATAGGTTTACTGTATTTCCAACAAAAAAAGAGGGAGAAGAGACAACGTGTTTGGATACGCCCCAGAATCCAGAAGAGAATTCAGCTGAGCAAGCCGCGGAAAATTCAACACCTCAAGATAACAAACCGATTGCCAGTACATCTTCAGAAGGATACAGAACACGTGCTGGTCGAATTTCCAAACCTCCTCAACGACTCGATTGTTAGCTTGAAAAAGGGAGATGTTGTATCGGCGCTAGCAGAGGGCGCCACCGCGCACAGACCACACCACGAGCCAGCGAGTCTTCTCTGTGTGTTTTGGTTCATCAGTGTTTTGCTGTTTGCTGCTTGTCGCGTCACGTGTGTTTGTAACGCTCGCCCTTTTTATCTTGTAATACATTTTGGCAATAAACCAGTATTCGATTACATTTGGCGTGATCATTTAATACTACAATTAATATTTGGTTTGTGCTAATTGGAAACCGAAAAGTTGAGAAAATATAAAAAAACTGTAATTTGGGCGGCGATAGATGGCAGCAGACAAGAAGGAGGGGCAAGATTGTACAGTACCAGTCCACAAAAAGGAAATTAGAAAACTTTACTACGAGAAAGTCTGTGCCATTCTGTAGCACCTCTAGTTTTAATCATAATGTAGTTTTCAATAGTAATTGTTAATTTATTTCGTTTGAGTACATCGTGTTTTAGTGTTCAGCAATAGTCTGCAAGCATATTTTGATTCCATTTTCTCTTGTAAAATTTTTCCATAGTTGCAATCTCTTGGTGGAATCAATGATTGCGTTTGTCGCTCACAGCACCGAGTGTTCAGGAAAGAAGTCTAAGTATGAATTCAGAAAATATACGTATTAAGGAACATATGATATCTCAGATCTTTATAATTGTGAAGGAGTTCCGAAACTATTTCTTCATGTCTCAGATTTTCTGTTACCGAGGAATTCCAATATAACCGTTTGAAGCGATATCTATGCAACCTTTTCAACGTTATTCAAACTTGCCTAAAAGGCATGAACCCTCATAAGCTCCTTCTCTTTCGATCCTACTAATATACGGATCGTATCCTCCTTTAGTTTCGCCTCAATGATCGTCCGGAATTTCTTCTTTAAATGCGGAAACCTGATCCACTTTTTTCCATCACCTTCACAAATTTTTCATCAATCCGAGTTTAATGTGTAAAGTAGGAAGATACGCGTTCAGCATGACAAAGGGTTGCAAAGTTACATTTTTTTTTGTCCAGGAATCAGATATCGTTGAGGCCAGTGCTTCTTCAGAATTAGCATAGAAAACAACAAAATTTAGAATAACCTTGTTGGAGACCGAACAAAAGTTAGATAACTTTCAAATCGCCGTATACATTCCATGAATACTGCCGGTATTGTATCTTCGATAACAAACGTTTCATGATACCATTCTCAAACGGGGGTATATGCCTGGTACCTTTTTATTTGTGTATTATTTGGTTATTGCTTTGTAATTATTTTCGTACTTTACTTTCTCACTCACGGAAATTGATCACTTGTTCTTTCACTGTTTTTATTTACCAATTATTTTCTATTTTCTCCGCTATCAATTATGTTGCGATTCTCTTGTATCATTATTTACTATTCGAAACTTTGCTTCTCTTCTGTCACCCATTGTTGATGACGCGTCCTGTTTATATATTTATTCGATTTTATGGTCCTAAGAACATACCCTTGTGATAACTTATCACAATACATCTCTTTCATATAGACTGCTTAGGCAAGAGGAATAAACTTATTTCTCATTTCCAATATGAATAAGCCCCGACTTTTAAACTGAGTTTAGAGGAATCTATAAACAACCTTCATTTCTTAGGATTATAATGGCCTCCCAAAACACTCAGTAATGCGTAAAAATATCATTACAATACATTAGATTAATAGATAATAATACATTAGATAAATATAACTTCATTTTCTGTGCACGTCTTCTAGAATTCAGTGGGAAATACAATTATTCAAGTTACCGTTTCCATGTTGTCGCGGTAGGAAGTATTATTCCGAAGGACAACATGGATAAGAGCTCAACATTCATTGCTTATTTATCCTTGAAAATAGATTTTATTACATAATATTTTTTTTTCAAAATTCAAGTAGTATATGACTTACTGTAGAGATCACAGAATTTTGAAAATGTGCACACAATTCACTTTTCCCCATAGCACGTCTTACGCAGTTTTTACTGTTTTTTGACGTAGAATAAATAAATAAATAAATAGATTGCCTTCTTCTGAGAACAGGCATCGGAGATTTTTTCCCGACGGTAATAAACAGTAATTGAGTTCCTTTTAAAGGATGTTCCAACCTTTTAATCGAGACGCCAACAATTCTGCCTGATTCTTCGACAAGTTTAACCCACGAACTAGATCTTTTTGTTCTGACTGATTATTTCTATGACATTCTGTAGATATTCCACCGAAAATTGGGTCTTCAATGTCGTCCTTTTCGGTACTTACGTTTAAATCTTCATCGCCAGAATTTTCGGAATGTAAACTCCAATTGTCCTGTGGCGCTGGTATTGAAAGGTGGTTGCTGTGAGGAACAGGCCTGAGAGCTGAAGGGAGGCTGCTATATTGAATAGTCTTATTGGGCTTGCTTGTGATTCCAGCAAGTTTGATAATGCAGAAAAACAGCCTGTAAAGTGGTCCTTGGGTCCCCTCCATGCCATGGGAATTGCAAATGGCATATGTCGCGAATTTCCGTTAAGCCAACCACTAAGTAATGTTAGATAAGGTGCACAGCAAATATGAGGGGTTCATGATTTGCCCTGATTACCGATTTGACACCCACCATACAATTTACATACCTTTCTTCTTAAGGGAGTAATATTCCGCCTTTGGCTCTTCAAAGTTTCTTTACCACACACATGACAGATATTGTCTGAATGGCTTACTCACTGCCGCGGTATTGCAAGGAATCTGTGTGTACATAAATTAACACCAGAACGCAACGAATAGATGAGCCATGGACTACAGAAATACCTACACCTTTCTCGCTCGATACGCAGGGCGCAACTAACATGACACGTACACAATGCGCCGAGTCGGGGCGTCGTTTACGTGCCTCACTGCAATTCCCTTCGCAATGCCCGAAGTTGCTCAACTGATTTGACTGGTCTGGCATCACTTTCATGTCTTCAGTGGAATCTACAATATCATACATTGTTGGCGATTGCCGTCTTGTAATAAACCTGCAAACAACTAGCGTTTCAGCGACTTGTAGCTATCTTTTTTTAGTGTATGTAGTGTAGCACACTTTTAGTGTATGAAGTGTAGTTGATGGGGAACCAAAACAGGGTCCACATTGCAAAAGATTAGGTAGAAGATTTTATTTTGTTTATATTGTTATTAGTAAGAAAACCCTTAGTTTTCCACCTCGAAATACTTCGGGAAAAGTTTGGGTAGCCAAAAAAACAAAATAATTTCGAGCATTTTTTTGTTTTTTACCGCAAAATAGCTATGTACAATTTTAAATATCGTAAAATTCTCTACAAATTTGCTTTATAAATTATTTTTTTCAAGCAAATAGTAAAATAACCACGAAATTTTAAAATTTCACCAAATTTTCGTTTTTATTCTGAAGTTGCTAAAAATTACTAATAATCTATCTAATGTAGTACTTTTGAATTCCTAAGGTCTTTATAAGTCTAAAGCAATTAAATACTAATATTTGTAATACTTACCGAGGTTACACTCGCGTTTGGAAGTTCTAGTAAGAATGACAGTAGGCCTATACGTAATGCCCCTAACACGATTTACTTACGTCGTATATTAAAAGCATTTCAATACAATAAAATGACGTTCGTTTTCTTCTTCTGCTTCTTCTTCTTCTAATAATAATAATAATAATAATAATAATAATAATAATAATAATAATAATAATAATAATAATAATAATAATAATAATAATGCTCCAAGAAGGAAAAACCGTGTTTAGTGGCGCGTTTCATAATTATAGAAATATATTATTTTTTATAAAAGGACTTTATGGAGATTATTATTTACAACAGATCTTGAAATCTTAAATCTCAGTCAAGCCATATCTCCTATATCGCTACTAATGGCGCTTCTACGTCCCTGCTATGTCGCTTGTTTCCCTTTCGCCTCTTTTAGAACGGGAGGTTCGCAATAAATAACGTTACCAACAAATAACTTTTAATTATGCATATCAGGAGAGTAATTTGTATGTTAGGGGGGTTTGGAGGAAGGTGAAGTAGTTGTGGTGAAGATGAAAAGGGTGTGTCAGTTCAAAAATTGTTTTTGTGGGAGGATGTGACTGCAAACATTGCCATGCGAAGTATATTAACCCAAAATTGGTTTCTTCATCAACTTGAAAGGAAAGTGAACTGTCTGAACCAGATATATAAACAGCTCTTATATCGTATAATATAGATCATTTGATACAATTTCAAAACCTAATGTTTCCTGTGTGAGAAAGAGAATGCGACTGAATTTTTGGAATCACAAAAAGGACTGTCCTGTACACACAGAAATTGTGTGCACAAAATTATGAAGTTTTCCCTTATATCATCAATAATATCAATGCAGCTGAAAACGTCAATATGAATGAGATCGGCAAATAACACGCATTGCTGACGAGGATTTGGTTGTAGAAAAAGTTGGATTGCAGATGGAATTATTGTCATTATTCCTCCCATGGCATGGAAAATATTTGACCATCCAATGCGTTCACATTATGATTTGCGTTGTTTAACATGAAATGACAGAATGCTTATTATTTAGTTTTGAGTGCAGAATGTAAGACGTTTCAAGTAGTGAAGTTTCAAACTACGATGAAACGAATCCAATAGAAAATAAGATATCAATAAGGATCTTTGATCCAAACTTCTTGTGTACGTATGCGCTAACCCTGTCAATAATGTTAGAAATCGTATATCAACAGTTTTTGTGTTTTGTTTTTTTTCGACTGTAGCGTAGCTACATACATAAGAAACAGCTAGAGTTAGCCATTTTACAAAATTAATGTCGACCAGTGTTATTAGCCAGGAAGAGGAATTCTATTTATTCATGCTCTGCGGCGGGGTCTACTTCTATCCCATTGTATCCCTGCTTCGCCCTGCCCCGCCCAGCTAGCCCTATCTTGTCTTGCCCCCTATATGGAAAGTTCCTATCTTCTTTATTCACTTTCCCTCTAAAAAATGTTTACATTTTTCTTATTGAGAGTCCCAGCTCCCAAACATTCCTCACTTTATAACTAAAAACAATAAATAAATCAAAACTACAAATTAAAATACGTGTAGACTATGTTTATTCTGTTTGTAATGTTTTGTATATAATACAAATAATTTCAATAAATTCCCAGGTTTTAAAATTAACTTTTTATATCATTTTCTTCTATCGCATTCAAAGAGAAAGGTCAGTAATTTATCACCTGCCAACTCGTGACCTTGAAGGAACTTACTGTTTTAAGCGGAGTGTAACATGCGAGGGTTCTCGCAAGGGTACGCTTGTAGATAGATCCGGAGGAATAGATATATCTGTCAAAACATGATTGATGAATCATAAACATGAAAGTAAATGAAAATAACTACGCTGAAACGTAATTACCGGTTTTTATAATTATTTTGAAGAACTCAGAAATATATATGTTAAAAGTCCTATGTGCTGGTAACATGTATAAATCTTGTTTAGGTAAATCAATTCATCGTATCTTTGCAACATAAGAACGTTACTGATCCACCAACATGTACATTATATATACACAATAAATTGACAATGTACTGAATCACTTTACAAAACATTATTAGCTTCATTTTTTGAGCAGAATTTTTTATTTGCTTAGACATAAATACTTTTAGATAAATTAATTTTTGCCTATTTTTAATAAAAAATGGATGAATTAATTAATTGGGAGCAACTGATATGCAAAACAACAGCATAGATTAGTCTTAATATGTAAAGAACCGTTGCTTAATTAAATACCAATGCACTAGTCTCCTGCACGTATTGAAAAAAAGTACAACTATGTTGATCCAAAACATACAAACATTTTCCATTTAACCGATTTGAACATGGCAGCTGTGTAAATAGTCAATTTGAGAGTCATAATGAAAAGCTGCGATACTTCCGAGAATATTATTCAAATTTGCTTCCCTCCTTGCAGTATTATTTTCAATTGTGCGAGTGTGTTCTTCAGCAAGTCGCTCTTGCCTCTGAGTAGCCGATTCAGAATTTTTGTTGACTGCCCATCTCTTAGCCCTTGTAGTTTGTTTTGACAACCGGGACTAGTTTCGGCATTGTTTCAAAGAATTCAGTGTTCAGAAATTTCTTTAAAAGAAGAGGTTGTTTAGAAAGAATACGATATCTATATTCGATATCTATATTTTGAACATTACTGTATATTATTGTAATTTTTCCTCTCTCAACCTACCTCAGTTTTTAAACACTTTCAAGCTCACAATGTTTTCTTGCCACTGTACGGACTTGCACGGACTAAAGATAGTGCATGTACATTGACAAACTTTACTACTTTCGTTACGGCATTCTTTCAAATGATCCACCCATGTTCAGAATTAACAAATCACCAACGTTCACACATGGACATTACATAGCCTTATTCAAACCCCAATAAATTTCGTAATAATTCTGTAATGAAATCAGTAGTAGATCTCAGACAAACTGGTGGCGCGCAGCTAAACTATTGACATTGATGCACTCTTGAATCTGTGATGTAGGCGAAGAATGTTCAGAAAAGTAAGTATTTTGTAAATGTATTAAGGTTTATGGTTGTAAATCATAGTATTCAGTTCTCCAGAACTTTAAACGAAGCTTGCACAAAAGTTTCATCGACATTGGTTCAATAGATTCAGAAATTATCGCGTTATAAGTCAACGCACTTCTATCGTATTACTATTGATATTGATTTCATTTGTGAGTACAAATTCTGAAAATTACTGCTTATGAAAGGATGTAGCGGAATAAGATAGGTGAACTTGGCCCAAGACCGAAACTAGAAGAGGATGATATTAACATTTTCTACCGCAAAAAATATAGAAAAACAATAATTTTTATTATATCTAAATGTTTATCTTATAGCGACATAGTCTACTAGCGTACCCGTGAGATAACTCTCGTATGTTAAACTCCACCTCTCTTTACATTTCTACTTTGAGGGAAAGTTGTTAACGAAACGACTTTATTTGTTTAAAAAATGTATCAAGGTAACTTCCAATGTACTTACAGCACATCGAAAAAAATAACAAACAGAATTGATATTTGAAATAAATTTTGGATAAAGAATTATTCAGTTATTGAGAGTTTTTCTTTGGACAAATCACAATTTCTTAAAGACATTTGAAGCAATTATTTTCATTTTTCAAAAATTACACAAATTTGTATACTGTATTGCATTTCTGAGTGGAAGTGCTTCCAATGACTTCAAATGAAGATTTTCGAAAACCCAACAGATTCCTGAAAACAAGAGCTTCAAATTTCGCAATTACAGTAATGCTTAATCGCTTTTCTTTTACAAACGGCTTCCAATTTTTCAATGAAAATTTCCTTTAGGATGAGATTTTACTCTTTAATATTCTTTAAGTAATATTTCGGTTCTACTATTAGGAAACTGAAAAGTTGAGAAAATGTCAAAAAATGCACTTTGCCAGACAATAGAGGCAGATGGCAAGAGGAAGTGGCAAGACCGTAAAGCCAGTGCACATCAAGGAGATTAACTTTACTACGAGAATGTCTGGGCCATTCTGTTGTACGACTAGTAATTTTTTGTATACATACGGAGTAATATATGTAGTATTGAGAAAATTATGTAATGCTGCGCGAAAAAACGGAGGGTTTTCAACGGAAAAAATTTAATTGACGGGCTATGGTGACGAAAAGTGCATTAAACAAGTTGCTAAATTAAAAGAAAAAAAATCCTCTAACACGTGGTGTTGCCAGAATCCCTGTTTTGTGGGCCCTTGATGCCGAAAAAACAATTGGAAACAAAACGTCCGCCCGTCCGTCCGTCCGCCCATCCGTCCGTCCATCCGTCTATCGTCCGTCCGTCTGTCCGTCCATCCATCCATCCATCCATCCGTCCGTCCGTCCGTCCGTCTGTCCGTCCGCCCGTCCGCCCGTCCGTCTGTGAACACTACTAGCATCTAAGCCACACGTACGATCTTTTTCAAATTGAAGAACCGCCAGTCGATCTGGCTCGAGTTGAAGCTTTGAAATTTTGAGAAACATTCTTTAAAATTTGGGGGTACTTTACATTATGCCCCCGGACATTTTCAAAATTTTCTGAAAAACGGCTCCAAATTTTTCTTTACATTTCTTGTAAGAATAGATTAAAATACATTTATTAAGGTGGCATTGGACTAATTTTTACCGTTAATTCTGAATTTTCGAAATTTGCAAAACGTTAAATTTTTTTCAGCGTCTTCCTACGACGTCAAAACTGAAGACAAAGATTTTTCATTCAGATGAACATTGTTTCTCATAAATAATTCTTTCAATAAGGTCATGCACATTGTTTCGGAAATGTTAGTAGTTTTCGTGCAATAGTGCATGCAATATTTACAATTTTAAAAAATTACAAAAACAAGGTTTTTACTAAAAAATGGCTCCAAAATTTTTGTTTAAATTTTTGGTACGGTTAGTGCCAAACAAACCCTATACCATGACATAAACGCCATATTGCTCTATTCTTCTGTTTTTGAAAAAATTTAAATATGATTTTTTTATTTGTCTCTCACGTCGGTAAGGCAATTTCTTTTCATTATTATATTTATGAGTACATGTGCTTTAAATAATGTCCAATAAGGTTTCTCGAAAACTCAACCGTTTTCTGTACAAATGAGTTCAAAATTCCGCATTTTTGGGAACGCTGAAACGCAATTTTCTCAAAAACGGCCCCAAATTTTTACTTCAAATTTTTCTAATAGATACTGCTATGTGCGCTGTTTAATATGACGTAAAGTTCATTTTGGTATATTCATTTGTTGTTTTTTTTCAAAAATTACACAACTGTATTTTTTTAAATATCTCTAAATCCGTTAATATGGACATTTTCGTCGATTTGTATGCATTATTAAAATTGTGAGTGAAATTGCTTCAAATGATTTCAAATTAACTTTTTCGAAAACTCAGTAGATTCTTGTGGAAAAGGACTTCAAATTTCGCATTTACATTAATGCTTAATCGCCATTTTCTTAAAACCGCTTCAAATTTCTTAATGAAAATTTCCATTTAGGACGAGTTTTTACTCTTCTTTAATATTCTTGAAGTAATATTTCGGTTGAACTACTAGGAAAGCAAAAGTTGAGATAATTTCAAAAAAATGTACTTTGAGTGACAATAGATGGCAACTGTCCCCAGAATGGAGCAAAACCTTAAAGCCAGACCACACCAAAGAAATTAGAAAACTATACTACGAGAAAGTCTGTGGCATTCAGTAGCACCTCAAGTTTACTTTCTCGTGTACGTACGTATGTACGGTGTAAAATACGTAGTACAGAGAAAGTTATGTAAAGCCCGGTATACACGGTACAGTTTTCGTGCAGATTGGACGTACAGAAAACGTGCAGTCCAGACTGTCCGTTTTCTATATGAGCATGTTCATAATTTTTCATGCAGAAAGCCTACAGTTTGACTCAAGCGCCTCTAGCGGCAGAATCATTCACTAACGGTGACTCACCATTGCGATTTTGTGGTTAGGTGTGTCAAAGTGCGATTGTGTGAAGTGATATATTGTGATAAACTTCCTTTTTCCCAATTCTTGACTTCCTATTTTTATTCTCTATGCTCCTCATGGTTAATTAATACCAAATAAAGATCATAACCAGAACGCGCACACAGAAATACCACCACTGACAGTACTCGGACGGCGCAATTCAGTTGTTTCTCTTTAGACCCCCTAGCGGCGGTTTGTGGCGATTCGTGCAGAAAACGTACAGACCGTGTATGTGCGACTTTTGGCTTTTATACTTCTAGTTTGGGATCTTGAAGTTTCTGTATAGAAACTGTATGAGAATCTGCACGAAAACTGTACCGTGTATACCGGGCGTGTATACCGTGTATGCTGTGCGAAAAAACGGCGGAATTTCGACAGAAAAAATTCATTGCCGGGTTGTGACAACGGAAAACTGGATAAATCCGGTTGCAAAATTAAGGAGGGGAAAACATAACACATGGTGTAGCCAGAATCGCTTTTTTGTGGGACACTGATGCCGAGAAACCATTGAAAGCAAAACATCCGTCCATCCATCCATCCGTCCGTCCGTCCGTCCGTCTGTCCGTCCGCCCGTCCGCCCGTCCGTCCGCCCGTCCGCCCGTCCACCCGTCCGTCCGCCCGTCCGCCCGTCCGTCCGCCCGTCCGCCCGTCCGCCCGCCCGTCCGCCCGTCCGCCCGTCCGCCCGTCCGCCAGTCTCTGCCCGTCTGTGAATACTACTTGCGCTTAAATTGTGTGTGGCATTTTTTCAAAATTGATGAAACCCCTGTCCATTTGGCTCTAGTCGAAGCTTTTTTTAAATTTTGAAAATCATTCATTAAAATTTGGGGGTACTTTACATAGAACCCCTGGGATATTTTCAAAACTTTCTCAAAAACGGCTTCAATTTTTTTCTTTAAATTTCTTGGGGCAATAGAGTGGAATGCACATATAAAGGAGAAATGTCAGATTTTCACGGTTAACTCTGAATTTTCGAAAATTTCAAAAGTTTGGATTTTTTCCGACGTCTTCCTACATCTAAAAAATTGAAGATAGAAATTTCTTCTTCAAATGAAATTTGTTGTTCATAATTAATTCTTTCAATAATGTTATGTACGTTTTCTTGAAAATTTTAGTAGTTTTCGAGCGATATTGCGTGCAATTTTAAAAATAATAAAAACAAGATTTTCTCAAAACGGCTCCTAATATTTCCCCGCCATATAGCTCTATTATTTTTTTTTTCAAAAATTACACAATTGTAATTTTTTTGACTTGTTTCTTGCAGCGTTTATATTTATATGAACAGCGTTTTGTTCACATAATTGTATTGATGAGTATATGTGCTTTAAATAATGTCATGAAATATTTGGAATAGTTAACAGTTTTCTGTTAAAATGAGCTCAAATTCAAACTTTTGAAATTTTCGAAATTGGGACTTATCCATGAAAATCGAACCTATGTCACCGTCATAGGTACACTTCACACTATTCTCATAAGAAATTTAATGGAGAAATTTGGAGCCGCTTTTGAGAAAAGTTAGAAAATATCCCAGAGGCTTTATTTAAAGTACCCCCAAATTTTAAAGAATGTTTTTCAAAATTTCAAAGCTTCAACTTGAGCCAGATGGTCAGTGGTTTCCTCAATTTGGAAACTATCCTGTCTGGTTAAGGCGCTAGTAGTGTTCACAGACGGAGAGACTGACGGGCAAGCGGACGGACGTTTGGGAAAAAATAACACTTTTTCGGTATTAGGGGACCCCAAAACGTGTATTTCCGGTGAAATCTCGAAATCGATTTTCCGCAGCATTAATAAGTTTCTCTATACTACGTATATTACTCCGTATATACATACGTATACAAGAAAGGAACTAGTGATGTCATAGAGGGGCAGAGACATTCTCGTACTAGTTAGTTTCCTAATTTCTTTGTCCGGGTCTAGCTCTTCGTTGGTGCCTTATCCTCTTCTCAGCTGCCATCTATCGCCACCCAACATACCTTTTCCTCCTTTTCTCCATTTTTCGGTTTCTTCTTAAGGGCGGGAAACGAACTAGAGGTGCGACAAATGGAACAGACTCTCATAGTAATATTTTCTTATTTCCTTGGTGTGGACTGGCTTTACGGTGTTGTGCCATCCTCTTGAGAGCCGCCATCTATCGCCACCAAAATACATGATTTTGAAATTTTCTCAAACTTTCGGTTTCCTAATAGTAGAACGGAAATATTACTTCAAGAATATATTAGAAGAGAAAAACTTCGTCCTAAATAGCAATTTTCATTCAAAAATTTAGAGCCGATTTTAAAACCGAGATTTCAAAAAACTTCATTTTAAGCATTTCTACTTAGAAATACAATAATGTATACAAATTGATGGAAATGTGCATATCTACGGTGTGAGAGATATTAAAAAAAATATTTTGAAAGTTTGAATAAACAAATGAATACACTAAAATAAAATTTACGTCATATTAAACATCGCAATTAGCACTAACCGTTGGAAAAGTTTGAAGAAAACATTCGGAGCCATGTTTGAGAAACCGGCGTTAGAGCGTTTCTGAGAATGCGGAATTTTGAGCTCGTTTTCACAGAAAACTCTTGAGTTTTCGAGAACCTTTATATGTCACTTAAAGCACATGTACGGGTAAATGCAATTTTGTGCTCAAATCGCCTATAATGTAAATATTACCGGCGTGAGAGACAGGTCAAAAAAATTACATATTTCTAATTTTTGAAAAACAAAAGAGTAGTACAATATGGCGTTTATGTCATTTTGTAGATTACATTTGGCATTATCCCTACCAACAATTTAAAGAAAAAAATTGTATCCGTTTTTGAGAAAGTCTGAGTTATGTTTTAAAATTGCAAATATTGCACTATTGCAGGAAAAGAACTAAAATTCTCAAAAAATCACATGACCTTAATGAAAGAATTATTTATGGATAACAAATTTCCTTTGTAGGAAAATATCTATCCTCAATTGTATACTTGCCGGAAGACGCCGAAAAAATTTCAAGCCTTTGCAAATTCCAGTAATTCAGAGTTAACGGTGAAAATCAGACCTATGCCATCACTAAAAGTGTATTTTACTCTATTCTTACAAGAAGTGAAAAGAAAAAAATTTGGAGTCGGTTTTTGAGAAATTTTGAAAATGTTCGGGGGACCGCTAATACCCCTAAATATTAAATATTTTTTTTCAAAATTTCAAAGCTATAACTAGAACCAGATGGACAGGGGCATCTTCAATTTTGAAAAAATCCTATGTAAGATTTAGGCGGAAGTTGTATTCACGGACGGACGGATGTTTTGCTTTCAATCAATTTTTCATCGTCAAGGACGCAGAAAATTGGGATTCTGGCAACACCAGGTCTTAGAGGATTTTTTTTCTCTTTATTTTGCAAATGAATTTATCCACTTTCTAGTTTTAAGGGTTCGGCAATGAATTCTTTTCTACCGAAAATCCTGTTTTTTCGCGCAGAATTACCCAACTTTCTCTATACTACGTATATTACTCCGTATACGAGATAGTAACTACAGGTGCTACAGAATGGCACAGACTTTCTTGTAGTAATGTTTTCTAATTTCCTTGCTTTATGGTCTTCCCCCATCCTCATTTGGACAGACGGACAGAGGGACAGACGGACGAACGTTTTACTTTCAATTGGTTTTTCGGCATCAAGGTCCCCCAAAACAGGGATTCTGGCTACACCACGTGTTAGAAGATTTTTTTTCTTAATTTAGCATATGTATTTAGCATCCACTTTTTCGTTATCAGAACCAGGCAATGAAGTTTTTATGCCGAAAATCCGCCTTTTTTCGCGCAGCATTACATAACTTTTTCTATACTATGTATATTACTCCGTATATACGTACTATATGAGAAAGTAAAAGCCACTCCTTCGGTATCAGGGTATTTGAAGCCGTTTTCAAAAAAATGGCAATTGGGCGTTACTGTAAATGCGACAAAAAATGGACGGCGATAGATGGCATCTGGCCAGAGAATGGAGCAAGACCTTAAAGCCAAACCACACCAAGAAAAAAATTAGAAAAATTTGGTACCAGAAAGTCTGTGCCATTGTGTAACACCTCTAGTTTAGTTTCCTAATAGTAGAACCGAAATATTATTTTAAGAATATTAAAGAAGGCCTCGTTCTAAATAGCAATTTTCATTGAAAGATTTGAAGCCGTTTTTAAGAAAATGGCGTTAAGCGTTACTACAAAAACGAAACTTGAAGCTCTTTTTCACAGGATGCTATTTAGTTTTCGAAAAAACTCATTTAAACTCATTTGAAGAACTTCCACTGACAAATTCAATAATGGATTCGAATCCATTAAAATGTGCATATTAATGACGTGAGAGATATTTGAAAAAAAAAATACATCTGTGAAAATTTTTAAAACACAAAAGAATACTCCAAAACGAACGTCATATTAAACAGTGCTATTAGCACTATCCATTTGAAAACTTTGGCGTTTGAGCGTTTCTGAAAATGCGGAATTTTGAGCTCATTTTCACCGAAAACCGTTAACTTTTCTATAAATTTTACTTGATATTATTTAAACACGTACTTATAAATATAGTAGTGTGAAGAAATTGCCTCTAATGTAAGTATTACCGACGTTAGAGACAAGTGAAAAAATGACATTTTTGTAATTTTTGAAAAAAAACAAAGGAATAGAGAAATATGGCGTTTATGTCAATTTGTAGAGTCCATTTAACACTATCCGTACCAAAAATTTAAAGAAAGAATTTGGATCCTTTTTTGAGACAATTTTGTTGTAATAATTCTTTTAAAATTGCAAATATTGCACGCACTGTTGCGCGAAAACGACTAAAAGTTTCAAAAAAGTTTACATGGCCTTTATAAAAGAACTATTTATGGACAACAAATTTCATTTGAAGGAAAAGTCTCTGTCTTCAATTTTATAGTTGTAGGAAGACGCCGAAAAAAGTGTTAACCGTGAAAATTGGACCTGTGCCACCTCTAGAAGTGGCAGTAAAGAGAGAAAGTAAAAAATTGTGAGCCCCAAAGCCTTAACACATGTTTCTTTCGTAGGTATGTCGATGCGCCTAATCAGAATCTAAAGCCAGAATTGCGCCACCACCCTCCGGTTTTTCTAATTGCCAAAAACCAGCATGGTATTGATTTTTTTTTAATTTTCGGGTATGGTTATCAGATCCAAAGACTTGACACATGTTAATGTATGCAGACGAGCTGAATCCGAATGTGAGGTCAGAATTTCGCCACCACCCTCCAGTCCACCACCCTCCATTGAAACACATGTGGATACTAGATTTTGGTATCTTAAAGCTCTGCAGAAGACAAAAGTTGTCTGACCGAAAGACTTATCACATGTTTCACTATGTAAGTGGTCGAGCTGAATACGTATCCGAAGCCAGAATTGCGCCATAACCTTCCAGTTTTTTAAATAGTGAAAAAAACCCGTGAAAGTAACAATTCACGTGTTTTTTTGCGATTAAAAAAACGAGAGGAATCGAGCAATTCTGGCTTCGGATTCAGCGCGTCGGCATACAATGTATGTATGTATGTATGTATGTATGCTATGAATGGCGTACATGGAGAAATATGTGTCAAGTCTTTGGGTCTGACAACTTTTTTGATTTTCGTGTGCCCGTTTAATTTTCTGATATAGAGCAACAAAATGTATAATAATAATTTACAAATTCGCTCAACGTTCTTCGTGTTCATCCTTAGGATGGGGGAGTATGTAAGCAGGTGCAACAGATGCATCGAACCTGCCTCCAAAAGTAAGGGCTCCCGCGGACGGATATTGGCAAAGAATAAAACAAACTGCTTTCCATTCTTATTATCTCCACTCTTTGTATGTATGCCAATTATTTTTACAACTCTTGATTTCACGTTTACTGCAGAAAGGAACCCTATTGCAATTTTCTATCCCGGGACAACCACAACCTGGCTTTGTAAGTGGTTAGGATATTTAGAAACAACAAATTATAACTTTGTATTGACAACGATGTGCTGTAGCGGAAGAAAATACTCCCTGCACTACGCGCTTGTTGAATGTAATGGACTCTCAACATTTTGTAACCATTGCACAAAAATGAATTTTAGAAATTCAACTATTCCGAAAAGGGAAGCATCTTCGCTTATTATAAATCTAGATATTTACCATAAAATTGTGTTTGAAATTATCTTTAAGAAATTTATTGTGACGTCATGGGATTAGACAACCCCATAACGCCACCATCAGCTACGAAAAGAAGCCCACGAACAGAGAGGGGTAGGGCACGCGGCGGAGCGATGGCTTGTAAACGCGCCATCTACCCACAGGTTTTCGAACTCTGACGCCCGAACTAGCGAATAATGTTTTTCCGGGAGGTCACGAAAAGAGGAGAATATTCACCCCTCCAAAATTTCCCCAGGCGCGAGTACCATAAGTATCGCGGCACGCCTCGGAGGAGCCCTCTATGATTGAAGCAGCGACGGCGACTAGACTGAGCTCCCTATGATTGCAGCAGCGACGGCGACTAGACTGAGCTTTCTTTGATTGCAGCAGCGATGATGACCAGACTGAGTTCTGAAGGCGATTGTAACTTGATAACATAGGAGTTTATTTTAACTTGGTAGTTAAAAGTTAGCTTGAGAAGCGTATCTTCGAAAGTGATGTAATTAAGAAGTGGAGTGCACGAACATTCTTCGCATTAACATTCACAATATTTGAGAGAGCAACTGAAGTGACTGTTTCACTTCGAAGTAATTTCAAATTTTTAAAATTCGCGCAGAAGGACATTAGCTAAATCCAGCATGTCATATTGCCCGCTGAGACCACACACGCACAAAGTGTGGTAGATAGGCCGAGCATTTAAAGCATAACTTCAGCAACATTAATTATTCGAGGCTGGAAGCGCGAACAAACTTGTACGAGGCGCGGCAGAAGAAGGACGACCCCAGGAAGAGAGAAGCGTAGGCGAGAAAAATATTTGGACTGGAACGAGAATCGTACGAGTCCGGAGAACGGGAGAAGGGTGTGGAAATTGGTGGCGTGGCGGAGTCCAGAGTTCGAGAGAAGGAAACTAGTAACGTCGTGGGACAGCAAGCGAAGACGCGTGACAACGCGGGGCTGCGAGCGGCAGAAAATCCCCAAGGTTACCTACAGGCGAGCGATGCGGAGCTGTTGAGGTAAAAGAACTGGCAACTTTTATGCGGCGATCAGTTGAGGAAAGAGAATAGCAGTAAATACACGACAATTCTTGTTAAAAATGGGTGAAAAGTCCAGAATAGGTGGGAGAAGTATCCCGAACGATGTGAGTGGCAGTTTCAAGTTCATTTACTGCGCGTGTTATTGAATTCATTCAAAGAGGCCATACCTTGTACAATTTTACTTAAATAATTCATGATTTTCACATGTTGTACAGTTGATGTTATCTGGAAAAGTCATAGTTTATTGTATTGTGTTAAAAGTAATTGTTTTCTGTGATATGTAAAGGGGTCAGATTTAAGTAACGTGTATGTTACGTTTTATTTTTTTTCTCTCTTTAAAGTTCACAGTGTTATAGTGCGAAGCCCAAGGCTAGCACCTGTGAATGGGATACCTTAGCACAAGTGTAAAACTCATTTTAAAAGCTGTGCACGGAAAACTAGAGAGTAGAAAGAGTAAAATAATGTGGTAGATGAAAATTCAGAAAGAGGAATGAGCAAATTGTGAATCGTAGTTGGTGAAAGTGTGTTCAGGCAGTCGAGGAGACGCCAATTTTTTGTTTTGCATTGTTTTTTTTATGACCAACTATTTAAAGTGCATAATCCTGTTATATAATTGTGCCACTGTGATTTTTTCATTGAATATATGCTCATTTTATTCGTATTTTATCTGATTCATTGTGTCAAGGGTTCAGACCTTTCTCATACCCAAAAGATCCTGCTTCCTGAGAATTTTAAGCTCACTTCACGAGCATTCATACTATCACGCTCACCCCACGTGTGGAAGGTAGTAGGTGGGCGTGTTAGATTATGGACAAATCTTTATTATGTATATATCGTTTACATATAATAATGTAAGGGGATCGATGGAGCAAACAATTCTTCTAAAAGGAGCCGATGAACGAAAAAGTTTGGAAATCCCTGGTCTGAACCGTTCAGCAGATTTTCTCCAAAATTGATGTACCCCATCTATATAAAGGAACTCGAGACTGCGAGTTTTAAACATCTGTTTTAATTTTTGGAAGTTCTTCACATGTGCAACCCTCCCTGCTTACTCACTATATTTACTCACGCCCACACGTTGGGCGCCCAATGCAACGTACCTCTCTCTTACTCTCCCTATTTACTTGCGCCTCACTTCGGCGTGGCAATTTAAACTTACTTCCTATTCTACTTTCTATTCACTCCCACACGTTGGCGTGCACTGTAACCGATCTTCTTATTCATCCTACAATGTGAACTGAACTATCGTAGCTGCCTTCTACTATACCTTTGTTCTATTCTGTCAACTATTTGCCCTGCCCTCGCTCTTGCTATTTTCTGGATACAATAACACTTTCGTTTATCAGTCGCCCGTACCTCGGTTAGTGTATATTATTACTAAATCTTACCTGGGCGTGACTCGCGTGCTCATTCCATACAGACTTGAGACGGGATACCTCAGTTTCGTGCCTGGGTCAATTTCTAGATAACTACTAAAAAACGACACACATATTCAAGGCAATCATGAGCCATACTGAGTGCTCATTCATTTATTGCAAGCTCCCGTTCAGCACATTGCCAAGGCAAATACATTACGCCCTCTCTTGATACTGTTTGCCCCTTTTATGGCATGCAAATTTTAACACATCAACATTGAACCCTAGGCTTGCAAAAAAAACATAACAAAAACAAAATACAAACAACATAAACTAAAACCATTCACACTTAAAACATTAATAAAATCTTCATTCACACAGGAATGCGCATTCTGTCGTGACCTCGTCTTATGATTGTAATCTTAATTTAATTGCCAAAACTTGAACTTCGACAGAATCTTCCCGTATTTGTCTTGAACATAAAAAAATAAAGTACATGCAATTCATGCAACTTCCCTTTGCTGCGGCGCCGCACACTGTCAGCGCCCGTCGTTGCCCGGTGTCTCACGCACCGCTCATGTACGAAGTTTCAACTCGGCTGCCACCAGTTCCTGGACGCCACTAATTCACTTTCAAAATCGTTACTTATAATCTCGGTTATTATTTCTCACGAACTAATTACATTCCCGTTAATGTTTTCCTATGTCACACGACGTTTTCAAATTCGGGAATTTTTTTTATTACGTTCCCCGCGGCGCGGACGTATATTTTCGACGTCCCGAACGACTGCTAATTTAATTTTATACTGGCCTATGTCTTACAAGTGTTCCAGTTTGCTGCCTTCATGTCAATCACTGTTCATTCCCATGTCCACTTACGCGAAATAATGTTCTCACAATTTTGCCCGTGAAATTAAAAAAAGTAAGTTAAATTTTAGCTACACAATGTTCATATGACTTCCTTTATTTAATAATACTTAAAGAAAACACTTCCACTAAATATTTCCGAGAAATTCCAAAAATTTCAACACAACGACATAATGCGTGTACTCGCGACCAAAACTCAACTCGTTCTGTTCCTTACCACTTTCTCCCATTGTTGGCCTATAATCCGACAACTTTCTTTTTTCAAAACACCCGCCCATCACGGTAAAACATGTTAGAAATATTCATATTTCCATCGTTTGCGGGCGTCTTTTTTCTTTCTTAATCCCCCACGTTATAAATGTAAATATTAAACTAATTTGAGTCCCGTACGAATTCCCCCGTGCTGTAACTAATTTTGGCCTAATCCAAATATTCTGTTTTATAATTCCAGAAGGTTTGATGTTAATCCGTCCAGGCGTTCTCTCTCTTCAATAAAAACTAAGTTTCTTGTACACTTTCAATAGCACAACAATGGGTGCCATGTTCTTCGTTCTTAAACGTGTTACATACAATTCAAACAATTTCTGATATTTCTTGAACCCGTGGCTCGAATTACGTGATTTTTGCTTTAAAATGTTTCTAAAATCAGGTTCTACCCATTGTTTATGTTGCCCATTTCCGCCCTTTACGTTTTCTGCTACCTTCTGAGAATTATAAGCGCGCGGCGTTGCCGTCTATTGTTTTCTTTCCATACTTAATTTCTCTTTGACGAATAAAATTTTGTTCTCTGTATATTTTACGCGTTCTGGGTCTTGTAAACATGAATCCTCATTTATATTTTTGAAATTTTCTCAAAAATGGCTCCAATTTCTATTTTCTCCCCCTTACGTAGATATTTCGTAAGAAGAGAAAGTTATGTATTCGTGCGCTGGAAACGACAACTTTTTGGTAGAAAAACACTTATTGGCAGGCTCTGGTAACGAAAAAGTCTATAAATCCATTTGTGAGATATAGGGGAAACTAGTGGTGCTAAAACATCACGTACTTTTTCGCCTTTATTACTGGTTATGTAACACAATTTCCACATGTTATGTAACCACAATTTCTCTCCGAAGTAACACATGTCATCATTTTTTGTAAAACATTTGAAATGTAAAACATATCCGTGTTCGTGTAATATACATATAAGTGCTTACATTATTCTGCATAAGCAGTATGCGAGAATGTAAAATAATTAAAAGTTAATAAATAATACGATACGTTGGCAAATAAATGCAGTTCGAAAAATATATAATAGAAATTATTAAACTCTATATTATTGTAATATTCTCCAAATATATAAAAGCGCGAGGGCGAGAAAAGCGCGAATTATATTACCGCGAAGGAAAGACAGCTGTCATTATCGCCTTCTGTTATCAATGCGCCGTTACAACAATGGGTTACAACAAGCAACAATAACCGCTAATTCGTATGGGATACGCATTTTGCCAAATAGTTTTGTTGGTACCGCTGCAAGAAAATGAAAATGAATAGAAAAATATAATAATTAAATAGTACATTTTTGTATTCTTGAAAATTACTCGGTTGGTTGGTTAATGAGTCTTAATTGAGTAAGTGTAGCGCATGTTTTTCCTCGAGAGAGAGCTATGATCTCCCCTAGCTCGATGGCGAGATCCGGCGCCGACCTACCGTTGGCTAGTGGGGTTCCCCCTAACCAGGACTCTCCCACCAGCGGTGGCACCACCCCAGCCGGAACAAGGTCTAAGCTCACGACCGGTCTCCCGGCATGTGTGGTCGTGTAGTGCTTATGTGTGTGTGTGTGTGTGTGTGTGTGTGTGTGTGTGTGTGTGTGTGTGTGTGTGTGTGTGTGTGTGTGTGTGTGTAAGGAAGAGAAGATCGCGCGCGGTCCGTACCCCGGCATTCGCCTGGTGTTGATCGGAGAAACTACGGAAAACTACCGACCAGGCCGCTAGAATTCTCCTCCAGACAGGGACTGATTTCGACGTAGCTGAAAAGCTAGTATCAAAAATCCTGCCGCCGTCAGGACTCGAACCTAGGACCTCCCGGTCAGAGGCGTTGCAGTGACATCAGTTGATGCAGCTCCCGGTATGAAAATTACTCGGCTTTTACGTGCATTACTCTTCTTGCCCACGTCTTATTAAGCAACGAGAAATTATCTATTCGTTTTCTCATATCAAACAATTAAAGGATTCAATTTGTAATGAAATAAAATAAGTATAATAAATAATAATAATAAAATGAAATATGAAATAATATACAAATTCTAACCTACATAGCATCCAACTGCCAGACACCACAATTCATTTTACGTTCAGGAAGCTCAGTAAATTGGGACCGGGCGACTATGTTTGTCGCCAAATTTCACATATTATACTAATATTTTCAAAACATTCAACTTGACCTTATTTGAAGATTGTTTAATGAATATATTTCATTAAGAAAAATTTTTTTTTTTATCGTGAAGTAACTATATTTGAAAATTGACCGTACCAAACGATTTGTTTTTTCTCTATTCCGTCAAGGTTAGATTTCTTTACGTCCATTTCCTTATTTCATCGTTCCTGATTGTATCACGTTTGCTGTAACAACAACTTCGACGCCAGTAGTCCATTTCAAGGGCCAACAGCTTCCCTCTTGTTCTTTTACCAAGCTCCCAGACGTCTGAACCGTACGTTGTAAAACTCTTGACTGTGGAGAAAAGATGTATTTTAGTACCGTTAGTGATGGTTTTGTTCCATAAGACAGAATTTATACTTCGTGTCACGTTTCTTCCCAAGCTTATTTGTCTCAATTTCTTCCTGGCTATTTCCCTTTTTGTTAAAGAGAACACCCAAATATTTATATTGTTTACTCCTTTCATTTTTTCTCCATTTTCCAGAATAAGATCTTCAATCTCATTGTTCCCAACTGCCAGGTATTCAGATTTGTTCATGTTGATAGTAAGTCCTGCTTTTAAAAAATGTTCATCGAGTTTACGGATTATGAAACTCAAATCATCCGCAATTTTCTGCAATTACTACCTGGTCATCGGCAAAATATAATGTATTTGACCTATCTTCCCCGATCGTCATTCCCATTATCCTGCATTGTTTCTCCCACTGCTGTAGAATTTGATGCAGATATATTTTAAACAGTGTTGGGAAAGACAGCAGCACTGACGAAAACCTTTACTGACCAGGAATGGATGCGTGAGCCTACTGTAGATCTTAGTCTGAGAGGTGTTGTTCTTGTATAAAGTCTGCGTGACTCTAATTAAGTTCTCATTGATTTTAAATCCAACCATTCCCTTGCTAGAGTTAGCAACCGGTACATTGTCATTCGCCATCTGAAGATCAATGAAACACAGATGAACTTCCCTACCTCTCCTTATTCTCCTTTCTATAAGTTGTTTTAATGTAAAGATATTGTCTATGACCGATCTACCGGCTGTTCCTCTCCTATTTTTCCTTTTATCTCTTGTATTTTATTTCAGATTATTTTGCTATACAGTCTACCTATAGATCTGCTACTCCTCTGTAGTTTGTTTCATTGTATCTAGATACATAATCCAACTTCATTAATATTCACTATCATTATTTATCATTATTCATTATCATTCATTATTATTTCATTAGTATTTGTAGGAAGACGCCGAAAAAAGTTTGAATTTTTTCAATTTTTGAAAGATCAGGGTTTTGAACCAACATGAGACCTACACCATTCTCTTAAACGTCCTTCAGACAATCCACCCACAATATTTCATCAAAAACGAAGGATCCGTTTATGAGAAAAAAATTGTTTAAACAAAAATTAAAAATGGCATATATTTCACGCAAAATTACACCGAAAAAACAAAAATTTTCGAAAAATTGTACATGACCTTGTTTCAAAATGTATCTTTAAGGAACAAATTTTATTAGGGGAATAAATCTCTATATTTAATACTTTAGTTGTAGGATGAAGCTGTTTTTTTTGTTTGAATTTTTGCAATTTTTCAACGAAAATGAGACCTGCAGCATTCTCTTAAACGCCCTTTACATTTGAAGTTCGCTTACAACTTGAAGTTCTGATCTAATGTCTTCATGTTTCTTGTGGTCCCTCAAAGAATATCCCGCTGGTGCTCTCAGCAACCTCATTTCTGCTTCTTCAATCTTGTTTCTTTGTTGGGTTGTTATTATCCATGCCTCTGCACCATACAAGAGAACTGGAACCGCCATGGTTCTATAGAATTTAAGAACAGATTTTTTCTTATTTCAGCACTTTTCTTCAGCAAATGTTGCTTCATTGTACAAAGTAGCTGCAGGAATTTAGAGTTCTTATTCTAGGTCTTTAGAATGATCAAAGGCTATATTGTATCCCAGATAATGAATATTTGAAACTTGTTCAATTACGATGTTATTTATTTCAATATTTGCCGGAAGAGGAAAGATTCCTTTAAAACCCATGGTTTTGGTTTGGGATGTGGATAATTTTAAATTAAAATCTTTAGCGATGTTAAAAAGGCTAAAAAGGGTTCTTTGTAGATTTTCTTCCGAATTTGCTAGGATAACCTGGTATTCTGCGAATAATAATGTATTCAAGGCAATTTTTCGAATAAAATTTGCTTTCAATTACCTTTCCCACTGCCAAATCACGTCATCAAAATATAAATTAAAAAGAATATGTAACATGGGACACCCCCGGATTACGCCTTGATTTATTATTATGTTTTCATTACTTTCCTGTATTTACTTTTATAGTAGTATCCACATACATAATACGAATGACTCTTACTAGATGTTGTGGTGGAATCCCTCTTCTTAGCAACACCTCTCACAATTTTGTTTGATTAACAGTGTTGAATGATTTTTCTAACTACAAATGCTAAGAACATGGGAACATTATACTCTTTTTGCTCTTCTATTATCTGTAAGACTAAATATGCAGTCCATTCAAGACCTGCCTTTCCTAAACCCATTTTGCTCGTCTCAGAGTCTTCAGAGCATCTCTGAAATAGATGCTAGCCTCTAATTTATAATTTTGGCGTTTGTTTTGTATCCGAAATTCAAAAGTCTTATCGCGCTGTAATTAGAGCAGTTCTTCCTATCATCGTTTTTATGTAAGGAGAAGAGCGCAGCAGTCCTTCATTCTTCTGGAATGTGAGCAAATATCCAGCCAGTTTGAAGAAAGTCCAGCAGCTCTTGGGAAAATGTTTTCTATTTTTAATGTGTTTAAGAGCCCTCTTCAACTCGTCCATTGTTATCAGGTCAACTATTTCTTCCTTGAGAGCTATTTCCCCTCCTTGCTGGTCCTCACTTGTCAATAGATTTGCAAGATAATGAAGCCACTTATCATCCGGAATCAAATGAAGTTTTACATTGTCTTTGTCATTCTTATTAAGTTGTTTTAATACTTTGTAGACTTTTGTCTGTCTCCCATGCAGGTCACGTTCTATGTCATTAAGAAAAGTTTCCCAGCTCTGGCGATTCATACGTCGCACTTCTTTTTTAACTATTGCTGATAATCTTTTATATTCTTCTTTATCGTGAAGAGATCGTGCGGAAAGATATTGTAGATAGAACAGCTTCTTTTTTCTTATGAGATATGCTTATCCTTCACTCCATATTCTTAGGTCACGGTCACTCTTCCTCCTTTTTCCCAAAGCTACAGATTATTCCCCCTCACGTTCATGTTTTGACTTCCAGGCATTTCACGTAATAAAAGTGTTGGTCCATTTTTGTTGGTAAAGATGTCTTATACCATCTTCCTGCAATAAATTCACTCTAAATACTTATCGTGCTTTTGTTTTGTTAACAGGAGAGTAATGATATTTGCAGTGTAAAAGTATTTTGGATATCAATAAGAAATGACCAGTATTAACTTCGTAGCCTCTGTAACCCCTCACATCTTGTAGTAAGAGGGCTCGTTTCTTATTAATTGTAAAGTAATTGATCGTCTTTCCCGTGCACTCCAAGTTGTTTTGTGGATTTTTTTATGGCGAAAGAATATATTAGTGATCTTCAATGAATTGGTAGGTGGACAGAACATTTTCATCAACTTTCTCTTTATGGAAGAAATCAAGAAATTCAACATAAGGGTAAGAGTAATTTTTATGGACCTGACCTGGAACTTAGAGAACCCACAATAAACGAAACGTATGCAGCTATAAGAAAACCGAAAAATAATAATGCTCCGGGATTAGATGGTATAGTGGCAGAATTTATAAAAATGGGATCCAGAACTTTGTGGAAGAATGTACATCCACATTTATGTATAAAAGACACAAGGGCGTTGCGTTAGAGCGCGATAATCTTTTAATGTACTGGAACAATATCGATGGAACTTTCGTGCTGGCTTTTTTTGAGGTTGAGGAGTGCTACAGGCTATTATTTACAACCATAAACCTTAATATATTCACGAATTAATTACTTTTCTGGACTATTTTCGCCTATTATTTACATCACAGATTCAATAGTGCATCAATGTGCAATAGTTTAGCTGCGCGCCACCAGAGGATGACGACACAGATCTTCGATTGAGTTCATCAATGCCCAGAATTGCGTTCCTGTTTAGTAATAATGACTTTTTTTGCCGTCAATTATCTAATTCGAAATGTTCATATTTAAGAATAATTCTATTTTTTTTCACTCTATTTATACAAGTAACTTGGATATTGATTTTAATCGTGTCTAGGTGTGACAGTATTAAGTGTACTAGAAAGAGGTATGAACTGATGGGAAAACATATCGCTGATGGATATTTGATATTGTCGGATGAGTGCACGTATGTGTACTACATGAAATAGTTATTGGTTTAATTGTAGTTTATTAAGTAGGATTATAATGAATTTGCAAGCTCTGCGACTGCAAGTGAAACATAATATGAATGATATACGTGTTATACTGAAACTGTGACAGATGGATGAAGGGAATAGATTTGTAGACAGATGGATAATAGATGGATTTGTAGAGAAGTGTTTTATTATAGTGGAGAAAGCGTACCGTTCGGTGGTGAAGGAATGATTATTTAAATTGATGAGGATAAGTTCATGGAGTAAGATGTATAATTGAAGTAAAAGAGTAATGAGAAATGGAAGGAATTGAATGTAGGTCAACACTGTTTTTCAAGATTGTTGAAAACAGAACAAAAGAGGTTAATTTTAGATAACAGAAAAACTTTGGAGAAGCCGGTATCCACTGTGTGATCATGGATTTTTTGAGATTTTATAATAAGAGGTTAATAGAACCTTTCCTACAGCCACTATTAATCAATGACCCTAAAACGCGTACTCAAATTCAATTAAAAGCACTTTATTTATATTTATATTTCAATTGCCTTCGCGTGAGATCAAAGATCAATTTCAAATTTTTCTTCATAAAAAGCAAAAAGAAAACGTGCAAACGTATAAGTTCTACAATGTGGCAACTGATTGAAAGTATGGGTATAATATATAAAATTCCATAAAATAAGATGAGAGTACATGGATTTTATTTTTACTTTCTCGTAAACGTACGGAGTAATATCTGTAGTATAGGGAAAGTTATTAGTATTAAGAAAAACGGCAGATTTTCGGCACAAAAATTCATTTCCGGGCCCTTACAACGAAAATGTGAATAAACCCAGTTGCTAAATTAAGAAAAAAATCCTCTAACTCGTGGTGTAGCCAGAATACCTGTTTTGTGGGTCCTTGATGCCAAAAAAATCAATTGAAAGTAAACCGTCCGTCCGTCCGTTCGTCCGTTCGTCCGTCCGTCCGTCCGTCCGTCCGTCCGTCCGTCCGTCCGTCCGTCCGTCCGTCCGTCCGTCCGTCCGTCCGTCCGTCCGTCCGTCCGTCCGTCTGCCTTGTCCGTCCGTCTGTCTGTCCGTCCGGCTGTCTGTCTGTCCGTCCGGCTGTCAACACTACTAGCGCCTACACCACACGTACAGTATTTTCCAAATTGAAGAAACCCTTGTCCATCTCGCTCTAGTTGGAGCTTTGAGGTTTTGAAAAACATTCTTTAAAATTTGGTGGTACTTTACAAGAAGCCCCCCTGACCTTTTTCAAATTTTTTCAAAAACGGCTCCAATTTTTTTCTTTACACTTCTTGTAAGAAAAGAGGTGGTTTAGGTGGCATAGGTCCGATTTTCACGGTTAACCCTCAATTTTCGGAAGTTTTAATTTTTTAGTGCTATATGTACGATGACATAAACGCCATGTTGTTCTATTCTTTTGTTTTTTTTAAAAATTGCAGCAATGTAATTTTTTTGCCTTGTCTCTCCCGTAGTGAAAATTTGTATTAAAGATTGTTATTCATTGTTCAATGCGTTTCTTAACACATGAGCTTCAGAGTATCTCTAATGATGTTTCTTGAAATGTCGGTAAGTTCTCCATAATCGTTGAGTATAATTGATCTGAATTGGCGAATTTTCTGAAATGTTTGAACCAAATTTTCTCAAAAACTATGGAAAATTTTTCGCCGAAATTCTCCACAATGGAAAACAGTTCAATTCTCTTTTATATTCCAAAATCTTGAGTTTGGCCAAGATATTTGGGGCCCCAAAATCAAAATAATGCTGAAAAATGTAGGTGTTTTTAAATCATAAATAGGATAAAAAATATATATTGGAGAAAAACGAAAAGTAAACCACCGTCTCAATTGAAAAAATTCTAAATATTTTGTTTTAGAACATATTCTCGATGTATATTGTAAATACTACCGCAAATGTGATTTTTCTTGCATTCGCTCGCCTAGAGAATTCGCCAGTGATTGAGGGATAAAACGGTCACCATGACCAGAGTTTGTTATTAAACAATGTATTTGTGTTGAAACAGTCTGAACACGAGAGCTATTATCAGTGGAATATTGAAAAAAATGTTACGTATAAGTGTGTGTGTGTGGGTCAATCCTAATACAAATTCGTGTTCTGGTTTAAGTGTCATCGTAGTGTATTACTTTCGTAGTGATTTTTTCATGTGCATCCGTTGGAATCATTTTATCACTGAGTTTGCTGATTGTGGTTACAAAAATTGTACCCATTACTCCTGTGTATCGTATATCAAACCGCTCCTCCTTTATGCGGGCTTGGGACCGGCAACGGCGACTGCTGAGGTAGTCGATCCCTCTAGTGAGCACCGCAGGCGGAGTTACATCAACTGTATATAGATTTTAAACAAGCATACGATACTATATACAGGGTTGAAAATATTAAGGCATTATAGAAATTTGAAGGACCGTTTAAAGTGGTAAGATTGTTACAAATGAGCCTTCAGTACTTGAGTAATTTTAACTCTCAGGGGAAAATATCTATTCGCCGAGAACAACGATTAAAACTAAGAGATGAACTGTCTACTATGTTGTTTAACATATGCCTGGAGAAAATAGTACGAAATATAGAGATCAATCTTAATGAAACAATTTTGAATTGAACAGAGCAAATTTTGGCTTACGTCAGGGCTGCTCAATCGGAGTGAATCGGGAGTGCGGAGCCGTGTTGGTTACCGAGAGCACATCACCGGAGCCCGAGCGCTGTGCGGCTTGCGATAACCTCTGTCACAGTGTCCCGATAACTTGAGTCGCGGAAACATGGAAATCGACGCGAACACTTCGCAAACCTGAGTATCCACCGACAATCTTCAATGGAGCGTGGGAACAAAAGTATCTTTTCGCAGTTGGGGGCAGCTATCCCAAATGTTTAGTTTACAAAACCGTGCTTTATCACATGAAGTATAATTTGCAACGGCATTATACGGTTAATCATGCTGATGAATATAAGTACTCTCAAGAATAATGTAAGGAAGTTTTAATTGCTATGAGATACAATGCATTTCAAGAAGTACATTCGGGATATATTTTCATGTTCCTATATTGTTTTAACAGTAAAATAACACAATATAACAGAGGTCAATTTTATTTATTTTAAAAATGTCCCTTTGGAAAAGAAAAACCTCTCATTCTTCTCAAAATTATCTTCAGTGTCAAACATTCACGAAACATCGAATTTTGGATAGAACATGGCGTTCCGAATTTGAAATTCGATTTAAGGATTTGTTTGATTTACAATTAGAACTTAATATATTTTCTACACATTTTTAGTTGCGGTTTTTATAATGTCGACGTGCGGCAGTATGTGCCAATCCCTATGCACTGCTTCAAGTATCAGAGGTTAAGCCATACTCAACAACGATGCATGGCCGAGTGCCCTGTTTACGCAAAGTGCGGAAAACCCCCGCACGATATGGATCCCTGCACATCTCCACTTCGCTGTGTTAACTGTGAAGGAGACCATGCAGCCAATTCCAACAGGTGCCCTACCTATCTGAGGGAGAGGGAGATCCAAAAAATCAGAGTGGCGGACAAAGTGTCCTTTCCTGAGGCACGACGTCGGTACCATATGCGTAACCCTTTGGATATGGTCCGAAGTTTCGCTGACACAGTGGGTAGAAGAAATTAAATTCCGAAACCCAGACACCAACAGTTATCTCTGTGCTCGATGCTGCCTGTCATGTGTCCTTTGAACACATCGGCGTAGATGCAGATACCAGATACCTTGTCTGATCTGAAAGAAAGAAGCAAACGAAAACTAAATATTTCGACGAAAACACAAAGGCATCAAACTGAGAAACCGAGGCCGACAGGCCCTATTTCTAGATCCAGGTCGCCTATATTAAAAGACTTCCAACACATGCGACTCTCTCTAGCAGTAGTCAACACGCCTCTGCAGAGAACGAGGAGCCCCACATGAAATCGTGCATCACTCTTTAACAGAGAAGAAAAAAGAGGAAAAGAAACCCGACCTAGAAGCAAAGAACCTTAACCCCTAGAAATTATGAATCTCCTTTCGTGGAACCTCAGTGGCTTTCGTACTCGTTTAGACCAATTACAGCTGATAATGTCTCTGCATAGACCCGTGGTTATCTGCCTGCAGAAACATATCTCCTTCCTGAGTGCTCCTACTCTCTTCGTGGCTTTTGTTGTTACAGGCAAGACATTGATGATGGCATCCGTGCCCACGCGGAGTCGCTACACTTGTCACAGACTCTCTGGTTTCTAAAGGAATAGACGTACGATCTACTCTTCAGACATCTTGTGAACTTCCGAACTATTTCTATCACTATTTGCAACGTCTATATCCCGCATGGACAAGTCGTGTCACAAGAAGAACTGGAAGACGTGTTATCTCAGTTGCCTGCCCCTTTTCTTGTTGTGGGGGGCTTTTATGCCCACAATCCCGCTTGGGGTGACACAAGGCCGTGCTCGAGAGGCACTGTACTTGAATATATTATTGACAACCAGAACGTAATTCTTCTGAACTGACGAAAGCACACACTTTTCCGTTGCTTGAAACTCGTAAATCTGGCTCTCTGCTGTCCCTCTCCTTCTACACTCTTTGAGTGGACTGTACTTAGCAACCTGCATGGCAGTGACAACTTCCCCATTCTGGTGAATTTCCATATTCCCGAACTAAGCGTTGCCCACCCTCCTCGCTGGCTAATCCACCGAGCTGAATGGGAAACATTCGAGAAAGAAATACCCGTCGAGGTGGGTTGGTCCACGACCTGACGGGGGGATACAGAGAGGGCTCTCAAGTATTCCTTTCCTTCACAAGTCACTTTTCTTCTCCCCACTGTAAATTCTCATTCTTCTATACCATCCTCTCTCTTTTCTTCTCCCTCTTCTATTTCACTGGCTCCCTCTGTATGCTGAACGCCCACCCATGTGTTTGCCGTGCATGGCGACCCGTGTCGGATGGAATGTATGTCCTGGCGGTTGAGGGGCCTGTCTGTTTCCCAATTACTCTCCTCGTGCTCCTTTTTTCTTGGCATCCAGGGATACGTGCTCTCACGTATTTTGGGGAACATTCCTTGTAGGTCTCAATACACTTGCTTTGGCTACGGACTCTTCTAGACGGGCGGTCGGGAGCTAACCCACTCCCGATCAACCGGCTTGGACTAGGTCTTGTACTGAACTCCAGGGTGAGCGGGGGGATCCACGGCGGTGCAGCGCTGTGGTAACCCCCCACTATATCCCCGTGGCAACCCTGGCACTCCGATGGAGTGTCCCCTTGTTGGGCTCCGTGGTGGGTGGGGACCACGGGGATGAAATCTGATATCCTCTTAATGGATAAAAAACCTACCCCCCCGCCCTCTTCCATAAGGAAGAGGAGATTTGTTGGTGAAACAGTAAATCTTGAGAGTTTTTTTTTGTAATGAGTCAGACAGACCCACTAAGCCCCGCTTTCTCGTCATGTCAAGTAAAAGAGAAAATGAAACTATGAAGAGTGTCAGCCCAATCAAACTTGCCAGGGAAATTGAAAAGTTTGGTATATTTCAGTCGGTGGTCCGTCAGAGAAACGGCACAATCCTTTTTGAATGTCGCTCTGACGAACAGATCAGCAAGATCCTCGACCTCAATGAAATAGCCGGCCTCCAGGTGCATGTGTCCGCCCACACGACCCTAAACCTCTGCAAGGGTGTGGTAAATCACGAAGACTTTTCTACCGAATCGGAAGAAAATTTGAAAGCCTTCTTTGAGCCATATGGTGTGTCAGAGATTTACAGGATTCAGCGGAGAGAAAATGGGGTACCCACTCCTACCTCAACTCTAATACTGACCTTCGACCGTCCATCGCTACCAGAGAAGATATCGTGTAGCTTCTACAATCTCCGTGTCAGGCAGTATGTTCCAAACCCTCCGCGCTGCTTTAAATGCCAGAGGTTTGGCCATACGCAACCTCGCTGCGTGAGCGCCGCAGTCTGCGTGCACTGTGGAAGGGAGGTTTGTAATGACTCAAACTGCTCCGCCGAGGCAAAGTGCGTAAACTGTTGTGGAAACATCCATATAATTCCAACCAGTGCCCCATTTTCTTAAGAGAAAGAGAGATCCAGAAGATCAGGCTCTCTGAGAAAGTTTCCTTTCCGGAGGCACGACGCCGTTACCAAACGCGAAACCCCGTGGACATGGCCCGAAGTTTCGCTGACACCGTGGGTCAACATAAGACAGTCAATTCGGAAACCCAAACGCCTAAAGCCTCCACTTTGTGCGATGCTGCCTGCCAGGTGTCCTTTGATGACATCGGCGGAGATGCAAATCCCAAATCTCTTGTCCAGCCTGAAACAAAAACCATAAATATTTCAACCAACACCCAAACACATCAAGAGAAGCTGAGGCCGACAGGCCCTATTGCTAGATCTAGGTCGCCTGTCTCAAGGGACCGTGGTGTCTCAATACATGCGACCCTCTCCAGCAGTAGTCAAGATGACTCTGCTGGGAATGAGGAACCTCGCATGAACCAAGCCATTACTTTCCAACAAAGAAGGAAAAAGAAGAAAAAGAAACCTGATACATAACCTACCCTTGAACCAAAAACTTAACTAGAAACTATGGCTCTCCTGTCATGGAACATAAATGGCTTTCGAACCCGTTTGGATGAATTGAAGTTAATAATGTCTATACATAGACCCGTGGTTATCTGCCTGCAGGAAACACATCTCCTTTCTGAGCACTCCCTCTCTCTACGCGGCTTTTGTTGCTACAGGCAAGACGTAGACGATGGCCTCCGCGCCCATGGCGGAGTCGCCACGTTTATCACAAACTCTTTGGTATCGAAAGAAATAGACATACGAACCACTCTGCAGATATCTTGCGTTCGTGTAAATTTCCGAACTATTTCTGTTACCATTTGCAACATTTATATCCCGCCTGGACAAGTCGTGTCACAAAAAGAACTGGAAGATGTGCTCTCTCAGGTGCCTACACCTTTTCTCATTGTGGGGGACTTCAACGCCCACAACCCTGCCTGGGGTGGCACAAGGTCGTGCACGAGAGGCAGGTTACTTGAAAATATCATAGATAACCAAAACTTAATTCTCCTAAATTCTGGCGAAAGCACACACTTTTCCGTAGCTTCTAACACATTCTCGTCCGTGGACCTAGCTCTCTGTAGTCCCTCCGTTTCTACAATCTTCGAGTGGACTGTCCTTGGCGACCTGCATGGCAGTGACCATTTTCCCATCCGGGTCAACCTCGATATTCCCGATCTGAACGTTGCTCGCCCTCCTCGGTGGCTAATCCACCGAGCTGAGTGGGAAACATTCAAGAAAGAATTACGAATATCGGAAAACTGCCCAAACGACATCGATGCTATGGTTGCCCATTTTAATAACGCCGTCCTTCATGCGGCCTCATTTGCCATCCCGAAGTCGTCGGGCCATGCACGACACCCCCTGTGCCATGGTGGAACGATGATTGTGCCACCGCGGTCCGGGATCGGAAGAGGGCATTGGCAAAACTTAGTAGGTCCCCAACCATGGAAAACCTAATAAACTATAAAAGATCCCGAGCCAGAGCTAGATTAACGATACGGGAAAGTAAGGCTGCGTCCTGGAGAGCCTACATCTCGTCACTCTCTTGCCGTTCATCCCCTAAACTTGTGTGGAGAAAGGTCCGACAGATCGGTGGAAGACTCCCTTCGCCGTCTATTTCAGGGCTTATGGTAAATGGCAATCTCCTAACCTCTCCACAAGAAATTGCTGAAGAAATGGCCTCTCATTACGAACAAATCTCCAGCTCCGTACACTATTCTTCTGGCTTTCAAAACACGAAAAGAAAAATGGAAAACTGTAAATTAGACTTCTCGAGTCGCGTGGAGGAAGATTACAATGCCTTTTTCTCCATGGACGAACTCTCCGGTGCCCTCGCTTGTGCGAAAAATTCTGCTCCAGGATCAGACCAGATACATAACCAAATGTTGACACACCTACCTGAAAACGCTCGTTCGTTTCTCCTCGGCATTTTCAACAAGATTTGGGCTGAACATGCTATACCAAGGATTTGGCGTGAAGCCATCGTTCTCCCAATCCCTAAAGAAGGAAAGGACAGAACAACCCTCAAAGCCGCCCAATCTCGCTCACAAGCTGTGTGTGCAAGCTTTTAGAGGAATGGTAAATACACGCATAGATCTCTACCGCATGTTCTCTTACACTGTGTGAAGATAAGAGAGAGCCGTCGAAGGCATGACCTTGCTAGCTCCCTTGCGGAGAATCTTAGTAATGACGAATGTTCTCTCTGCAAGCTTTTTGGCTTTTTGCGAGAGACTGGCTTGTACAGCCTTATCTGAGAGAAGATGATAATGCCAATTATTGGCTTTTAGCCCGAGATTTTAAACAAAAAACTATTTGGCAATTTTCTGCCAAACCCTTTTATTAGGATACGTCTCTTCTCAGTTTTACTTTGCTGTCTATTAAAGATTTTAATTTTCTTTGTTAACTTGGAACTGCAATATTATGCACTGGTCTTAAAATAATTTGACACGGGCGAAAATGACCTTAGCCGTTGAAGCGCCCTTAAACTCAATCAATCGAGAAAGAAATAACGATATCGGAAAACTGCTCAAACGATATCCATGCTATGGTTGCCCATTTTACTGTTGCCGTTCTTCATGCGGCCTCAATTACCATTCCGACGTCGTCGGGTCGCCCAGGACATCCTCCTGTGTCATAGTCGACTGGGCCACCGTGGTGCCTGATCAGAAGCGGGCATTGGCAAAGCTTAGTATGTTCCCAGCCATGGATAATCGGATACATTATAAAAGACCCCGAGCCTAAGCTAGATTGACCATGCGGGAAAGTAAGACTGCGTCCTGGATAGCTTATATTTCATCTCTCTTGCCGAACTCCCCGTAAAGTAGTGTGGCGAAATTTCCGACAGATCGGTGGAAGACTCCCTTCGCATCTGTGTCAGGGCTTCTGGTACATGGCAAGCTTCTTACGTCTCCAGACGATACAGCCGAAGAATTGGCTTCTCGCTACGAAAATTGGCAGCTCCATGCACTACCCTTCTGGCTTTTAAAAAAACAAAACAAAAAAATTATGCAAAACTGCAAAATAGGTTTTTTGAGTCGCGTGGAGGAAGATTACAACGCCTTTTTCTTCATGGATGAATTTCCCTGTGCCCTCGCTCGTGCGAAAGATTTTGCTCGAGGATCAGATCAGATACATAGTCAAATGTTGAAACACCTATCTGAAAATGCTCATTCCTTTCTCCTCCACATTTTTAACTAGATTTGAGTTGAAAATGCCGTACCAAGGATTTGGTGTGAAGCCTTTGTTCTTCCAATACCTAAAGAAGGAAAAGACTGAACAACCCTCTCAAGTTACTGCCCCATCTCGCTCACAAGCTGTGTGTACAAGCTTTTAAAGCGAATGGTAAACACACGTTTGGTCTAGCTCCTACAACAAAAGAACCTATTTACTCATCTTCCATGTGGCTTCAGGAAACACAGGTCAACCATGGACTACTTAATTGCCCTTGCCACACACATTTCCACTTCTTTCGTGCTTCGTCAACTCCTGGTAGCTATTTTCTTCGATGTAGAGAAAGCGTATGACACCACCTGGAGGTACAGCATTCCTCGCACCTTGCACTCTTGGGACCTTAGAGGACGGCTCTCTTTGTTTCTAGTAGGTTTTCTTTCGCCAAGATCTTTCCGCGTTCGCCTTGGTGACACGTTATCCTCAAGTTACCACTTAGAAAATGGTGTTCCCCAGTGATCGATTCTGAGCATCACTCTGTTTGCCATTGCTAGCAATAGTATTACATCAGTAATCCGGGAGCCTGTGAAAGCCTCACTATTTGTTGACGACCTTGCCATTTTTTGCTCCTCCACGAGCCTGCAAGTTATTGAGAGGCAGTTACAACGTGTGCTCGACAAATTGTAGGAATCAACCGATGTAGCAGGATTTAAGTTCTCCACCTCAAAAACCAACTGCAAACACTTCTGCAGAATTCATCACCTCTATAATCACCATGACCTTTTTCTTGGAGGTCATCAGCTTCCATTTGTTGAATCCGCAACTTTCCTTGAGCTCACATTCGATAAGACCTTAACCTGGCGAAAACTCATCTGCAAATGGCAGGGCGGATGTGTATCACCTTTAAATCTCCTTCGCACTCTTACTGGTAGTTCTTGGGGCGCAGACCGTGTATGTCTCTTGCGTTTGTATGGAACCCTCATTCGCCCTATCTTGGATTATGGATGCATAGTATATGAGTCAGCGTCTCCATCAACCCTGCGGCCAATATATATCATACACAATACCGGTATAAGGAGCAGTACAGGCACGAATCACACGAGGCGCATCGAATGCCTCTTGCCGAGGCTGAAGAACCATCTCTGAGCCGAAGGCGAGATATTTTGATTGCCTCATATGGCGCGAAATTATCCACTGTGGATACTCCCTCACGCCAAGCAGTTCTCCACCCAACCCACTTGACTTCGTATGCACTTAGACCATCATTACCCCATCCACTGAGAATCCATTTCCCGTATGCTTTTACAGAAGCTTAATATAAAATTCTTCAACCCTGTGACCCCCCCCCCCCGAAACCTTGTTTCCCTTTGAAAACTACACCGGCCCATAATAGACCTTAGATTGTCTAACCTCTCTAAATCCTTAACTCCCCCTAGTACATTCCTAAGGAATTTCAGGTGATTAATCTATGTATTCTGGCCATTACTTCATTTACACTGGCTCCTCCCAAAACGGTAAAGCCGGATGTGCCTTCTATTGCCGTAGTGCCACGCGAAGTTTTCCATTAGACTCTTCCTGCAGCGTCTACAGGTATACTGCAGAGAAGTATGCGCTCTTGGAGGCTCTTAAGTTTGCTGTATCGATGTCATTATGGAAAGTAGTGATCCGCAGTGATTCTAAAAGCTCTCTCGAATCCATCTCTTCCTTCTCGTCTTGTGACCCTCTTGATAATGACCATCCAACACTAAATTCATCATCCATTGGTTCGTCGCTATGTCTTAGTCTTTTGTTGGGTCCCTAGCCATGTGGAAAGAGGAAACGAAATAGATGACCAGGCAGCAAAGTCCGCCACAAAGAAAAGAGAGTTATACATCTTTACAGTCCCCGCGGAAGACACTAAGCTCTTTATTAAACGCTCTACCCTCAGTGAATGGCAAACAGAGTGGCAGAACTCAGATTTTAAGCTCCCGAGAATCAAGGATTCCATAAATCCTTGGTCTTCCTCATCTCGTGATGCTAGGCGCGAGGAGATCATTTTAACGCCATTTCTCACACGGATATCTCTTCCACGGGGACCCTCTCCCTATATGCGAATACTGCAAAATATATCTTACCGTGGAGCATGTTCTCGTGCACTGTGGTAAGATAAGAGAGAGCCGCCGAAGGCACCACCTTGCTAGCACCTTAACGGATATTCTTTGAAATGAATCTTCTCTCTGCAAGCTTTTTATCTTTTTACGAGAGACTAACTTCTACAGCATTATCTGAGAGAAGAAGATATGCCAATTATTTGGCATTTAGTTCAAGATTTTATAGTAATTATCTAGCTCTTTTGTGCCAAATCCTCCTTTATTAGGATACGTTCCTTTTCATTTTTACTTTGCTTTCCATTTAAAATTGTAATGTTTTTCGCTTGTCACTGCAACATTGCGTAATGGTCTTAAAATAATTTGTTATAGGCGCCAATGATCTTAGCTGTTGAAGCGCCCTTAAAAACTCAATCAATCTAATCACGGAAAACGTCATAGAGCAGCACATTAAGAAGAGAATAGCGGCAGGAAATGGATGTTATGGAAGTCTCTATCAAATCTTTAAAACCTGAAGAATTTTAAAGACCGCTAAGCTGAAATTGTATAACACCATCATTAAGTCAGTGGCATTGTATGGTAGTGAAACATGGACTCTAACAAAGAAAACAGCAAACATATTCGCTGTATGGGAGAGAAAAATCTTAAGAAGGATATATGGCCCGACCAAAAAAAATGAAATCTAGAGAAGTCGAACCAACGCAGAATTGGAAGAACTATTTAAAATCTCCAAAATATGTCGGGCGGCTCGCGTTGAACGCAGCGAAGCTTAAGGCGAAAAGACTGGAATGGTTGGGTTTCGAATGAATGAAGAGAAGCCGTTAGAAATGTATACGTAGCAGAGGAAACTATGGACGGTAGCAGAGGAAACTATAGGCCGAGATTAAAATGGAATGATAAGGTGGAGGAAGATTTGAGAAAACTAGGTGTTAAAAGATGGCGAAGAAAAGGAAAAGAAATTGAGATGTAATAAAAGAAACCAAGGCAAAACTATGAGTGCGGGAGAGCTGATAGAAGAAGAAGAAGAAGAAGAAGAAGAAGAAGAAGAAAATTTAGATAGAACGCGTGCTTTTGCGCCATCACTAGTTAAAAAAAATGACTGGAAAGCAGGTTTGTAAAATTGGCCTAGGTCTGATTTTCTTTAAACTCTCTGAATTTTCGAAATTTGCAAAATTACAAATAATACGAGGTAGTGCGTGCTGTTGTAGCTTAACTGGTTTACGTAGTACGTAGTTTACATACTATGTACGTACGTAGTGAAGAGAAAGTAGTGTAATGCTGTTGTGGGTAGGAGATTTTTCGACAGAGAAACTCGTATTGTGAGGCCTTGTTATCGAAAAAGTGGGTAGATCTGGTACCTATGTGTAGATAGAGGAAGTAATTTTAAATTACCTCCTCTAACACTTGTAGAATCCATGGTTTGTAGGCACTTGATACCGAAAAATTTGATTACAGCAAAACCCGATCGTGAGGCATAAACCGTTCAGACTATTTTCTTTAAAAAATTGGCATTTCTCGATGACCTACCCCAACTCAAGGCCCTACGAATATTAAATGGATATTGTCGTTTTGGGACGTATTTTGCATGAAGCCATTTTCAAAATTTTCTCGAAAATAGTTCCAAATTTTTTTATTCGATTTTTTCCTCGCATAGAGCAAATGCCCCTTAATATTGTAGTAGTAACGTTTCCTGAAATATGTTGATTTCGCGTAATTTTTACTTGAATTAATGACAATAATTTTTATCTAAAAACGACTTCTAATTTTTTTCTGGGGAAGAGTAAAGAACACTTTAAAATGGCGCAGGTTTGAAGTCTCTGAATTTTGGAAAATTGCAAGAGTTACAAATAATGCGAGAAAGTATGTACACACCTAGTTAAAAATAAATTTCTGAAAGCATTCTAATTCCTGACTTCGTGTCATCTAAAATTGTACCTAAAATAATTGTTCATTACCTATTATCGAGGAGTTAAGTGTGCTTAATAATGAATAATTCTGTGGAAAAAAAACTTCGAAAGAATGAAGGACTATGATCAGGGGGCAAAGTGGAGGAGGAAGAAGGAAGGGTGGTGTCAGTGCAATTGTGAAGCCTGAAATCACAAACAAAGAGGGTAACTTGGAGGTGACAGAAGATGTATGTGGCGGCAGTGCCCCGAACCCGTAGCTATTGTTGGTCGCCCGCGAGTCTACCTGCCGCGCCGCGCCGCGCCGCGCCGTGCGGGGCTGAGACGAGCCGTCCCGAGCCGAGCAGGCCATGCTGCGGGCGCCCCGCCCCGCGTGCCACCGGCCAGGCCGCTACTCCGCCCGGTCGCGCTTTCTGCGAGCCTCCCCTCTCGCCTCTGTCATCTTTCCTTGGACCAGGCCATACTCTCTGGTCCAGCCGGAGCCCCGGCCAAAATGGCGCCTCGCCTCGCTGCACCGCGTCGCTGTAGAATGGCGTTTAGTGCCTGGTGATCGAACCGCAGCTGCTTTTAAACAAACCCGAAACTGGAATGTGCTGAAAAAAAAAAGAAAAAAAAGAAATTCACCTTGATTTTCGAACCAATATACCAGTAGTGTGGCATCAGGGGAATCAAGCTAGACACTGTCTTCCTGTTGGAAAAATACAAGAAATTATTAATATAATCTTAGAGGTTCTAGTTTATATTTCAGAAGAACGTGTTTTTCTTCAGATAAGTCTGTTTTCAACAGGGAAGGCAGTAGTAGTCGTATTGGATCAGCATCCTGCCAGCAAAAAATTCCAAGTGAGTTGTCTCCGAGGACACGGAGGCGAGGCTTCATTTTCGTGTAGAAATTCTGTTGGATTGTGGAGGTGATGAGTTCCCTTATGGGCTGAGGTTCACTGCGATTTGCTACCGCGCACGAATATGGCTGTTATTCTTTGACATGATTTCAGTTATTGAACTGAAGCTTTTGTATGTATGGAACCATTTCACCTGGTATTATGTTCAACATGTTAACTACGGGATAACTTTATTAGGGGATCACCACTTCACCATAAAATTCCTGCATTTATGCTGCTTGTCTGTTCGAGTCATTTTTTCGCGCTAAACAACGGCAATTGTTAGTTCTGTATTCGTTATTTTATAGATTAGATGTTTATTTTAATATTCAATTGCTATTCGAGATTAGAAGCTTTATTGCATTTTTTGTGAAGTGTGTATTCTCACGAGTTCAAATGATTAAAATCTGGATATTTTGATAGGCCCGTTCATATAAAAAAATTCAAAGTGACAAAAATATGAATACGCTTTATGGTAGAGGCGCACATTCTTTCTCGGGGGGGGGGGGGTGCAAGTATAGTAAACAGTCGACTTGATGTTTTCGTATGATGGACTTTTCAATTGTTGAATATAAAATGTATGTTTATTTGTTGACTTATAGTTAATATTTGTAACCAAAACAATCGATATGAATGATTTCGCTTGAATGGAGGTAATATGCAACGTCAGTGGGTGATGGGACATTTTGAACGGGAGTTTAACATAATCAGTTACTACGATTCATTGGTATGTCCAAAGCTACGTATGACATTTAGAAATTTTCATTATGTGAAAAAACTTTAAAAACAGTTTGTAGCCTCGGCGACGCCACATTCGACTAGTTTACTCGTATTTGGCTTCATCCTCAGGCTAATGCGAGTCTTACAAAAATCCTTGATTGTTTTCAAAATTGCATTTTTAGAACTTGACTATTTGAAAGTTTGCATTAATTGTTAGTATTGGAGGGAGGGTGATTGTGGGGAGAAGGGGGCCATCATTTCGTTATTTATTGTGAGTGAAAGAGGTCTTTGGGGAATCTGGATCCAATGCGCGGAGAACGATGTGCATTTCGACCGAGATTGAATATTGGAGAATGCTGGGACTTGCCAGGAGGAGAGAATAGAATAAATGAGATGAATTCCGATAGGCGTGCTACTTGTCGTTTTCGATGAATTTGAGTTGGAAATGAACCAAGGAGCTTTCAAGGTTTTCCTTAGATATTGGTATCGGATGGTCTGTAAAGTGGATAGATTTGTCGGGCTACATTGCGCCATGTTAGGGATGCATACGTCACTGTCTTATTATAATTTTATAAATAAGAACCAGAGTTACTGTTGACGAAAGGTTATAACTTAAAAATGTTTGACGTGTGTTATATGCTATTGATTGAATTTGGGGTTTTCCACGTTAACCACTTGTCCACTGACACCTAGGTATTTGACTGCAGAAGAATGAGGAAGCCACGGGGCATCGGTGTTATTAATTCGAAAGGATGTAGGAAGGAAAGGACGTGTGAGCGTGAATACTGTATATTGTCATTCTAAGAGCCAAACACTAGTTTGCTTTTTAGAAGAACCACTGCTATCTGTTTTAATAACGGAATGTATTAAAGAAAAACAATTCCTATGAAAAAATTTAACTGATAAAGTAGAAAAGGAAGAACATTCACTTTCGTGATTTCACAAGTATTAGAAATTTTATAATGCTAAGTGATAACATAATTTTTACTAACGTTTCTGATTTTGTAAATATTTTTTTTAATATATCTAGCTAGGGGTCTGCAACTGCAAAAATGCTTCTGGACAAAATGCTTCTTACAAAATGGTTGATTAAAAAGTAGCACGTACTCTATAACAACAAATAAAATACTCTCATATAACACTGCAATAAATTAATTGTTATCAAAAACAAACTTCATAACTATTTATATCATACAACACTTCTTTACATACCAAGGAAATCAAAAAAGTTACTGTTCGGTAACGGGAATAACAAATATTTAATGGCAGGTGGCCTCTTCCTTGGAGTCTTGCTGTTGCATATCGTCGCCATTCAGTTGGTACACAACGTTTTGTGCGGCAAAATTTCAAGAAGAAAACAAAAATTATTTTTTTTTTTTTTTTTTTTTGTTTTTTTACAGTCGCACATCAATGGGGAAAAGTCCTTTCTTTCCAATATCTTTGTTTAGGTAAAAAGTTACTTTTTCATCTTGTAGAAATTTTATCATTAGAACCTTTGTGAAACCTAAGGGATTCTTTTCTTTCAATGCTAATCGGATGTTGAAAGTTGGATTTGTTAAAATTTAGTCGAAACCGTCGCCTTGCGTAATCGCTTCGTGGAAACTCCGGCGTTCTTTTACTGTTAGGCCTACCTTTAATCACGTTGAAATCATACTGTAGTTTCGTCGTCGTAGAGAACATTAGTGCACCACAGTGAATGTTGTCATCGTCCTTAAAAATAGCTTGTCCATGTGTCTTCGCGGAAAGCCTCAAGCTGAAAATACCTCAAAAACTGAAAATATTTAAACACTAATTAGCGGAAAATGAGTGTCGTACTGCAGTCTACATACTATAGCATACATATGCATTTTAAGTTCAAATACATACAATATTAGTTCTTAAATATTCAGCATGTTTGTTCAGTTATATTACAATTTATTCTGGGGTTCGGCGTTTACTACCCCCCCCCCCCTCAGTGGTGTTCTTCAAATACCGAATTGGCATTGGTATGCAACTGTCCATGAGAAATATATATTGATGTTTCATTTGAATGGCACACTATTGTCATTTCACTTATTTACTGAACATCTCGTTTTTATCGTGTCCACACATTAGATGCTTATGCAAGCGAATGTAGTATATACATAATTTGTGGATCCATTCGGGCTCATTTTTTTTATAATTTAAATTATTGGTTTTTACTAATTGACACTAGTCAGCATAAGAAAAGTGATTTCATGATCGTTCTCAAGAATTCGTTTAGGAAAATTCCGTTGACCGTGCACCTAGGTCTTATTACCGACTACGTGATCGAGGAATCGAACCGGTGCTCTCCCGCTTTGTGGTTTCCTGCTTACACGCATGCCACGACCAGCCGAGCTAGTGCTGCGGGTTAAGTATTCCAAGACTACGTGCGTTGAGAAATAGCGGACAAATGCTCTCAGATTTTGATTTTTCTGAACATGCTTGTATTTTTTGGTGCAAATACATGTACGTATGTACAGGATTATGGTTTTCTCTTTTATAGGTATTTCTTAAGTGATGAATCCTATTTCCCTTTGTTATTAACAGATTAAGCCATAAATTTCTATCAGCTCGGCAGTGGATTTCCTGACCCGTCCAAAACAGTTTTTATTAGTATTTAATAGGTGTGGAGAATCATTATTTAATGTGTTGGATGACTGAAACGTCTTTGGTAGGAATCCCTTGCATTTTCTTTGTGACATCCCGTTCTTTGTCTCGGCTGCTGCGCATTCGGAGGAAATACAGAATCAAATATATCGACACAAAGTGACATCAATGAAAGCGACACTTCGTGCGGTTTGCCGTGATGGAAACGGAACCAAGATACCGCCTTCCGTTTCCTCGCCGCCGATTGAGCGCCGACCGAGACTGCGTGGCGCGGCGCGCCGCCGCTCCGGGGCGGCGGCGGGTGGCCGGCGGAGGCGGCGGTGGCGGTGGCGGCGGCCACGTCCGGCATGGCATGGCGCGGCGCGGCGCGCCAGAGCCCCGGCTCTTGCAGACAGCGCGGCGCGCCGAGCCCAGCGGTGGCGGAGGCGGCGGTGGCGGCGCAGGCGGACGCGCGGGCGGCGGCGGCGGAGGCGGCGCGGCACGCACTCGGAGGCCACGGCGGCGCTGGCGGGGGCGCGGAGGTGGGGGAAGCGAAGGAGGGGAGGGAGCGCCGGAGCGGAGGCCGGAGCAGGGCGGGCGGGCGAGCTGGAAGCGCCGCCGGGTCTGGTGCGGCTGCTTGCGTCCCTGCTTCTCTTTCTGTCTTCTCGCTGTCTCTCTCTCTCTCTGCCTCGCTGCCTCGCCCGCCTAACACCCAGCGGTCCCGTGGCGTGGGCTGAAGGCGCAGCCTGGACGACGGGTTTCTGCGGGCAGAGAAACTGCTTTAACTGAATAAACTTGCAAGCCATTGAGATTATTCCTAAATCTAAGCAACGTTATAGAACTACATACGAGTATTTCAGAAAGAAAACGACTAAAAGAAATGATGCAAAGAGAATGAAGTAGTCGCTGAAACAAAGCTTTGTGTCAAGGTCCCACGTTTCTTGTTAGACCAAATCAATTGAAGGAAAACTAGATAGAAGGAATGATCATCTAAACATCGTGAATTTTTTTTTTTATTTAACACCATTGTGTTTACATGTCAAAAATGGTCTGGAAATATCAACCATCAACTTTTTATTGATATCTCTTAATTCAAAACTACATATCAGCTAAATTCAGTTCAATGACATCCTTTAGTTGTTCGGTTGTTCGGTTCGGTTGTTTAAACTGAACACTATCACTTGTTCTGGTATGATGACAACACTACACAAGTTCAGATGGTTTGGTCCTCACAAGTTCAGATGGTTTGGTCCTTTTCGGAACACATTTTCCTCTTTTCCAGTAGTTAAAGAATTTTTGCATTTTCATGTAGGCGAAGCCTTTCTTCATGCTTCTTGGCGAACCTTTTAATTTCTTCTTTAATTGAAGGGGTCACCAGCAAAAGGTGCCAACTGACAAAAACCTAATTTTACAGGAATCACAAAAAACGTTTAATTATCGAAATATTGATAATTCTGCACTGGTTTTGCGTCTAAAGGGTTTCGATTTGCCTCACTGTGTGTACAGCATCAACATTGCTACATTTGAAGAAGGCTATTACAGCATATTGGTAATTTTAGGAACAATCTAGTGGCAGAAGGTGCTACTATATGCGCCAGATAGCACCTTTTGATGTCTAACAGACACAGTAAATAAAATAAAATATGTATTGGAATATTCAATGTATTTGGAAGTAATTGAATGTTTAAATACGTTTATTGTACGTATTAATCAAGCAATTGATACTATCTTGTTAGGTCAACATAATGGAAGCCAGTTATAAGCAACTTTAGTACAAGAGACATTCTTGTAACGTGTTCACTAGTTTCGTTTAATGCTCTTGGTGTTCAGCAAGGGCGGATCCAGCTGATTATTTTGGACGGGGTCATTATAGATTTTTGTTAAATAATAAACATGTTATTATATTGTATATAGTTTTTGTAACGTCTATATGGTATTATACAATATGATTGTTTAAATAATTACATGATAAATTCCATTCCAGATTTCATATATCAATATTTAAATCAATTTTGTCAAATAAAAGAAGGTAACGAGTGAAAACTCTAGGCCTCCCCCCGAATCCGCTACTGTTGCACTACCCACGGCAGATAGCACCTTTTGCATCTTACCGTATTTGGAAGTGTTTTAGCTTGAGCCCCTCTTGTAGTTTTTTACACTATTTTCTAGCATCTTTGAGCTTCGTATTCTTCATCCTTTGCCAATCATCATTATTTACCTGCCTTTTTTACCTTTAATCAGGAGTTTTAAGATGTTCGTTACGGGTGGCGTGAGCGCCTTGTCCGCCATTTCTATGCAGATAGCCCCTTCTACATCTAATGCGAACTTTCGAATATCGAAAATAATGCTTTGTAATAAGTATTCGCCCACGATATAGCACCAGCGACATAATTCCCTCGTGTACAACCTTATACATTGAAATGTAACTTTTGGCAAAAGTGTCAGTTAGCACCTTTTGCTGGTGACCCCTTCAATTATTCCAAGATTCCTGTGAATATCAGCATTTCTTACATACCATAGTGCATTCACCATTTAAAACTATTATAAAACTTTCACCCACGTGTTGCAAAATTCCTTTGTAATATTCAAGTTTCAGGTTGTGTCTTGGTGGGCAGAATATTGCACCAGTTTTAAGATATTGTTTGGTAGATTTGATCATTATTGTGTTAAGCTGCACCTCTCTACACTGTATTGGGTTATCTTCATAATGACTTATACAATCTTTTATGATAATCGTGCACACTCCCTTCGCATCATTATCTGGATTAGTATGATAAATATTAAAGCCCTTTAATTTTATATAAGCTTTTGTAAAGTGCGTTTCTGATATCAAGCACACATCTGTATATTGTGTATTTAGAAAAATTTCTAGTTCATGTTTTTATTCTATATGCTATTAGCATTCCATTTCACTATTTTCAGATCTTTTTATCCGTTATTTTCGTCTTTCCCTGTTACTCTGGCTTCTAAACGATCTAATCTCTCCCCCAAATGGTTCGTCTGCATCATCTGTCGTAACATCTGTTGTACTGATGTGTCGTTATTTGGTTTAGGTTGTAGTGGATTGTTGTTTTGTTAAATTTCATTCCCTTGAACAGCAATATTATAAAGGATTTCTTCGGTTGTCCTTTTGGATGTAAAAGTTTTTGTTCTGGGCATCTCTTGTTTCTGTTTTTGTTGATTTCTTCTTTTCTACAGTTCTTTGGCAATAATGGCATGTTTTTTTTTGATTTTGTGCAAGCAGATGTCAGGTAATTTCCCGCGCACCTGACGCGTATTGGATTTCTCTGACAAAATTTTTGTGTACGGCTGTAGCTTTGGCATTTTTACATAAACGAATTAGTTTCCCAGTCTTGTACATTTCTGTTCTGATTTTCATATTAGCCAGATCTTGTATTTCGTGAATTTTCTTGATATCTTCAGCCTTGTCGAAGGTTAACATAAATAATGGGAGATTAATGTATTTATATTGGTTCTTCTCTTTTATTCTTTTTAATTTATTTCCTACTGATATAATTTTGAATCATTTTTCTTCTAGTTCCTCTTTAATTTCTGCCGTATCACAAATTAGGTGCAGATTTCTGACTATGATTTTTATAGGCCTCTCTTGTTTATTTTCATAAGTATGCCATTGTTGTTTTGCTTCATTAATTATTTTTGTCAGTTCGCGGTATTCTGTTACACCACTGACATTTATTTTAATTTGGTTATTGTTCATAAATGTGACATTATACTGTACAATTTTACTTTCGAGCTGGATTTTAATCTCCTGATAGTGAGATTGCTGATTACTACTGGTGGTGGCTTTTTCTTTTTTAAGTTTTTGAAAAATCTTGAATAAAAATATTATTTTGTAATTAATTAAGTCTTAAATGGATTAAATTGTAAATGGTAAAGTTAACATTGCGTCCCCAATAATGCTTTATGACCATTTACTTTCGAATGCCTTGGAATGAATGTATAAGCGGGTAGCGTCTTCTAATTTAATCAGGGTTGTCGTTAGTCGTTTTGTCAGGGTTGCAGTTGGGTCATAAATGCTTACTTATACAGTCCAAATAAGTGACTCGAGAACGTAATGTACCAGTATCTTTTAATTTGACTTAAAAGTTTAAAGTCGTGTCCTGAACGTATAATATCAAATTATGGATTGTATAATACTTATCCACAAGTAAGAGTTTAAAAATCATAATAAAAAGATTCCTCTTGTTTTCGAAGTTCAAAATTTGAAAAGCCGATGCATCCTTGAAAGATTTATTTATGTATTTTACGTCAAAAACAGTTAAAACTGTGTGTGACGTGCTATGGGAAGAAGTGAATTCTGTGCACGTTTCCAAAATTCTCTGATCCCTACCCTAAGCCATATACTACTTGAATTTTGAATACAGAAAGAAAATGAGCGTTGTTTGCAAGGATTGTTAACAAAAGTATTCGCTCAGATGTAATAAAATATATTTTCAAAGGTAAATCAGCTATAAATTTGGGCTCTTATCCCTCATTATGTCCTTCGTTAAGGAATAATATTTCCTGCCGCGACATCATGGAGAACAATAATTTGAATAACTATATTTCCCACTGAATTCTAGAAGACGTTCACAGATAATGAATTCTAGAAGACGTTTCATTTATGTCCAGAAGCAAAACAAGGGCCCACCTCAGCATTTGCTCAAAGGATCAGGGAAACTGGACGAAAAGCCTGATCGAGATGGGGGTCATTGACCCGGAAGCTGTAGTACAATAGTTGTTACAGGTTGTTTATACTCATTTATACAGTCCAAATGATGAATAATACATAAAATATCACTGTTATAATTAATGTTCCTTTCCTGGTGATGCTCAGTATAGTCTTTAATTGTTTAGAAACAGTTATGCAGCAGAAACGATTTCATTTGGGATTTAAACTTTTCTATCGAATTTAGTCGTTTAATGTCATCTGGCAAAGTGTTGTAAAATAATGTACATGTATTGTATGTGAATTTTTTTGTAATGAGCTGTTGATACTGTCGCCTGATGAATATGATTACTACATCGAGTGTTATATTTATAGACTTCGGCGTTTTCTGAAAATATATATCCGCCCCTAAGCAAGTCATTTTTGACAAAAACTACTGATTTGTAAATCAACAGACAAGGTAATGATACAATTCCTAGATTAATAAGTGAAACATACAAGAATCATGTTGGTGGGATTTGGTTTGTTATTCGTACAATTGTTTTTTGTAATCTAAAAGTTTGGGAGCTATAAGATGTATTTCCCCAGAATAGTATATCATATCTCAGGCGGGAATGAACGTACGCGAAATATACACGACGTCCAATATGAAAGCTGACTGAATTTGAAATAATTCTGAACGTGTAACATAATGAACTTAATTTTGTGATCAATTCATTTAAATGGACGTTGAATTTGAGGTTTGACTGAATTGAGAGACCTAAAAATGTTGATGCTTTAACATTAGTCAATGGTACACCGTTCATTTTCAAGGGAGCACAGGATTATTTATTTGAAATGAAAAACTGCATTAAAACCGTTTTGTTTTTATTTACTATTAATTTTTTTTATTACGGAACCAATTTGAAAATCTAATATTGTACTATTTACGTTTTTTTTATTGCAAAGAATGTTTGTATCATCCGCAAAGAGAACTGTTCTTCCGTTTCGAATCGTCGAGGGCATATCGTTACGTATAGTATACGAAGAGAATAAGGCCTAAAATCGATCCTTCATCGATCCACGTGTAATTGACAAAGAGTTAGAAAGGTGTGTACATAATGTTCCATCATTCCAGTAAGGTATTTCTACTCTCTGAGATCCTTGTTTAAGGTACGAACATAACCAATCTATGGCAATACCAGGATTCAATGTGAAGGTAATTTTGAAAGTAAAATGTCATGATCAATGACGTCAAAAGCTTTTGAAAGATCTAAAAATAATCCAATACGTGCTTAATTTTGATCCAATGATGAGGCGACATCTTTAAGAAAAGAAAATATGGGCTGTTCCCGTAGATTTTGATTTTCTAAATCCACGTTGACAATCTGAAAGCGCGTCGTGTTTACTGAGTAAGGTTTCCATTCGTACGTAAAAAAGTCTCTCTAATATTTTTGAAAAAACTGACAGAAGAGAAATAGGCCGATAGTTTTGAATTTCATTTTGTTGCCTTTTTTGAAGAGTGGTTTAATCTTAGCTGTTTTGAAAATGTCTGGAAAAGTTCTGGTGCATAAGGATGCATTAAATATGAGTAAAGGGGTGAATAATGGCAGTCGCACAGATCTTTAACAAAGAATCCGGGAATTGATCTAAACCGGCTGAATATATATTTTTTAGTTTACCGATTATTTTGAGAATTTCATGGGAAGTTTCGGAAACGAACATCCTGTCTAAAATTTTTGGGGGAAAGCCTGATTTTGAATTTTGTGGCTGATGACCCTTAATGAGATCGGCAGCAATTCTCGAAAAGTATTGGTTAAAGAGACTAGCCACTGTCGCTGGATCGTTCACATTTCTATCATATTTTAAAACAACATTCTCTACAAAGTTTCTAGTTGATTTGGTCGTATTTTTATTGCATTCCACATTCCTTTTGTTTTGTTATTCGAGTTCAAAATATACTGATCGTGTTTCAATTTACTGATCATGATTTTAGCCTGTCTTATGACTTTTCTTATCAATGATTTGTATTTTTTATGGTAGAGGAGGAAATCTTGAGATACGTTATGATGTTTAGAAATGAAAGAAAGAATTCGCTTGTTTTTAAATCCCTTGGGTTATCCAAGAATTGCTTTTCCGTGAAATATTTAATTTTCTTTTTTGTAGAGGAAATCAAGTGTTAAAGATTCAGGAGGTGATTTAGCAGTGTAATTTCAAAGCACCAGTAAGGGAATCTGTTTCTCTTTGTAATGAGGATATGCTATTCCTATTCGGCGTTAATTAATTTGCCAACGTTTGTCACGTAAACAGAAATACTTCTGAAATCAGATTCTACATAACCAAATCTTCTCTTGTTAAAATCGCAGTTATATTTTCCAAAATATTATATAAGACTGGTGAGCCGACGTGGATGCCCAAGGTGGTGCAGAGCGTGTAGCTACTCAGTTTTTCGGTCCGAAGGGTTCGAGTCCTGCCTTATACATGTTTTTGTCCCTTATCTATTATGTATGTATTGGCGCGGAGCGCCTCGCGTTCTGCCGATCCTAGATCAGAGGAGCCCGCAAATGTGTTGGTGTCTAGTGTATGGTCGAATATACAAGTCCCTTTGGGATGTAAAGGGTAACTGGTAGTCGACTGTAAAAAGCCCTGGGAAAAATAGACTGACGATCAAAATACCTTTACTCTAGAAACATTATTCCTACTTCTGGGTTACAAAGATTCCATTTATAAGATATTAATTTCAATATGAATTTTACTCTATTACGTCGTATGAAACTCTAAATCAACTACAATTTCTTTTTTTTTTTAATTTCAAATACTAATCATATTCAGATTATTTAATATTCGGAAATGATGTGGTATTTTCATCTTCACAATCTTGATAGAGAATTGAGTCGGTTTGGTTGATTATTTTATATAATGTATTCTCACAAGTACTGAAATCAGCTACGTGGCCGGAGAAACTATCCGTATTATAAACAACCATTTTGCCCGACTCGCTTACGCGATTTTTTAAAATACTGTTTATATTTTTTTAAGTTTAAAAGTCTTATGTGAAACATTTCCGGTGAATTAATCAAATATGAACTAACCGTCCTGTGGAATAGAATAGCAGACCTCTTCAACAAATGAATGTTGAAAGCTCATCAAATACCCAAAGATTTTAAGATATCATATATTAATTCAACCAGTAAAAGGGGAGACAAATAGTACTGTGATAATTGTAAGGGAATTAGTGTAGCAAACGTATTGGAAAGGTTGTATAGCCGAATTTTAAAAAAATAGAATTGAGAAGGAAATGATCAGCATTGAGTAACGGAGCAGTTTTAGAGCTGGAAGGTCATGCGTAGATAACACATTCTCACTAATTAATCGAAAAAAATAGTAGGGACGAATTAAGAGATCAATTTAATATGCATTGATTTAGAGAAGGCGGCAGAAGATGTAGGACCCCCGGACCCGTCGGTTTAAACATGGTTCTTTTAAAATTGTTCATTTTTGTATCTAGTGGACTCAGCTTCTTGAGATATCGTAATGTTTTAATACGTAATCATTCATTGAAGGGAAATAATTTTATTTTACTTATGTTGTTTGAAATGAAATATTTTATTATTATAAAATTGAAATAATTATGAGGACTCATTATTTTCAGTTACATTTAAGCAACAAAAGTTAGGTCTCGTGAGTGATCTCAGGGTGTTGCAATACAAATCACTGGGTCAGTAATATTCTGAAATACTATCTTAAAAAGATTTCGAGGAAATCTGAAGAGGATACATTCCTAAAAGCGAAGTAATTACGTTTCCTTAACCATTCTTTTCTATGAGATCATAGAACAGTACGTTTGAAATGGGTGAAACGCAACTTCTGTGGAATTATATAATAAAATGGTTCATTTAATAACATCAGTATTTATTTCGGTAAAATATTTATTGAATGAACTTACTTTGTCAATTTATATACGCGAAAACATGTGAAGTATTTTTATTGTTTTAGATACTAGCTTTCAGGAGGAAATAAACGTTTCTCTTGGGTATATATCATTCTAAACAAATTTTTGTGCTAGGCTGAGGCGTGTGTGATTTCCAAGTAATATTTATCGTTTTGGATTTATAGTGGACTTGGTTGGATTAGCAGTTTTGTAAGCCTTGGAGTTTGAAATCACTTTCAGAACGATGAACGTATAAACCTTAGAGTAGAAGTGAGTACTGTGAAAATGTGCAATGCGTATTATGCTTCTCTCGCACCTGCATACTTTTTCTTCAAAAATGATGAATCATCATTCCTTACGTTCTAGTAAACCGACGCTACAGAAGCATCTGCGTGTCTCACGAGCAGGCCGCGTTGGGTAACGCATTCCAGTCCACAGGCTTATTTTCCACATGGCAATATGACGCTTCTTGAATGCGGAAAATTTGAAGGTCAGAATCTTCTTTGTTCGCGAAGTAATGATACCATCCTCTGTCACTTTACTTTTTTACTATGCTCGATCTGCCTTCATATGTATTCTTCGAAAAACGCGTTCACACTGTTTGAAACCTCACATGTATGTTCAGAACCATGGGCGAGGTGATCAACCGATACCCTGACCAGGGGAAACGAGTTAGGAGAAAGTATGCATCGTAACCCTTGAACTTGACGCGATTCGTATTCCGAACGGAGCAGATATTCGGTAAATATTGTATCTCATTCAGTGCCGTAATACCTGTGTCTTAGTGCAAGAAGGGCCAATGTCAGTTTTTCGGTTTGTATAGCCAAGGTGTGTTTTAATGCCCCTTCTTTCAGTGCAAGAAAGGCCAAAGTTAAAAGTAGATCAGATCTCCTAATTTCACATTGATTTCCATTGGTCTTCGATTATTTTGTCATTTCGATGTTGTGAAAAAACGACCCATTCTGTAAAACTTTGAATATTGACATTGGCCCTTTTTGCACCAAGCCACAGACATATTGAGGACTTTGAGCGTGAACTAGGAACCCCCTTTATATTGAAACAGTGAACATTATAAACTTTTTATGTAAGTTATTGTTAACCTTTAAATTAAAAAATAGGATTAATTCGTGTTTCACATAGTTACGAACGAATAAAAAAAATTAAAACCCCACTGAGGCACATATCCAGAGAGGGCTCCAAACACGAGAATGGTCTGCTTGTACATTAAACCACCCCTGATCACAGTAGTTTAACATTTTAAAGGTTCGAGTATGTTGAAAGAGTTTGAAATAAAGTTGAGTTTTTGTCCATATTTGAAGATCTATTACTGGTGTGAACCGAATTCTGAGTAGAGCCTGTGAATCTAGTTTTCATTTTCATTATGCAAAGGCATTAAATCTACGTTTTACAAGTACAGCCATTCACCGAAACATTCTCCAACTTTCTGTACAAATATCTACCAGTTTGTTTGTTTGTTTGTTGGTTTGGTAGTTTACCCAGAATTAAAATAAATTTAAGTGCAGTGCCTGCTTTGTTCTTTCGATCGCATGAAACAATATTGAAAACCTTTGTTACAGACGTAGTTGTTGAAATCTTTATAATGTATTATTTTATTATATTGGCTGTTGTACTAATGAACCGTTTTTACGTTTTATAAATTAATTGTAACTAACTTGTTCGGTTTGAAGAATACAGATGCTACAGCAAGCAGAATGCTGACTCAAATTTTTAAATTGTAGGATAGAGTTACATATATTTATTTAATTTTTTGTTTTCCTTTCAAAGTTGATCAGCTAGTGGTTATTGATAAATGATACTCAAAAGCTATTACTTTATTCTATGCGTCACATGATCGAGTGAACAATGCAAAAGGATCTATCTAAGACGATACATATGATTTCAGTCTACAATAATTATGAAAAATACATTAGGATAATAATGAAACAATCTTGATTTCCTATATTATGTCTTATGATTTTAATATTGTGACAATACTCAAAATGAAACGAAAATTTCTTGCGCAATGCAGTCGTCAGTTCTCAAGCAAGGTTTTTTAATGAAATATTCTACTTTTACCGTGCAAAGAAACCCTATGCCTTTAGACTTTATATCGATTATCTTCTTATTTAACTAAAATACTTAAATCATTTCTAACTAGTGCTCTTTTCTAATCACTTATTACTTTGTTGCACACTACTTTGGTAGTGTAGACAAAATATTGTATTGCTGATGAAAAAAAACCAACAACGAACTTTTCGACAGAAAAACTCGTTTTGAGAGTTCGTGATACCAAAAAATGGATAATTCTTGTTTCTATATGAACTAAATAACGTCCTCTAATACATAGTGTACCCAGAACCCACGTTTTGTGAATACTTTATACCGAAAAATTGGTTTGAACCTAAATGTCCGTCCGCCTGTTCGTCGTTCGTCCGCCCGCCCGTGAACGAGGACGGTTAATTCGTTGGCAGGATTTTTTTCAAAGTTGATACTCGGCGATAGATCTGGCTGTTGTTGCGACCCCTTAAATTTGAAATGGATATTTCATTTCTGGGGATATTTTACATGAAGCTCCAAAGACATTTTCAAAATTTTTTCGAAAATGGCTCCAGTTGTTTCATTAAAGTTCTTGTTAGGGTAGAACAAAATACACTTAATCTTATGGCATTAGCGCGATTTTCATTAACATTTTTTATTTTCCAAAAACTATACTATGCATTTTTTTAAAGATATGTCTCACGTCATTAACATTTACATTACAAATGTAATTCTGTAATCTAGTTCATATTTTAATACGTTTGGTAACACCGAAGCTTTGTAGTATCTTTAATGATGATTTTTCAAAACTTCCTAAGTTTTTGAACATATGGGAACTGAAAATGGTATATTTTTGAAAACGTGCAAACCAAATATTCTGAAAATCGGAACTATGTTTTCTCAGAAATCTCGATATTGCAAAAGAGTTGAATTCTCTACGATTTTCCGAAAGCCTGATTTCGGTCAAGGTATTGGAGAGGGGGCGAACAACATAAAAATACTAAAAAATGTAGGTCATTTTAATAAAAAACAGTACAGAAGTATTGGGGAAAATATCGAAATGAAATATAAACCACCATGTTAATTGAAATGTTCTCTGAATATTGTGTTTTATAACTAGAGACCGGATTTTTATGTAATTACATATTTTTTGCCTTTCTACCTAACATTCTCAAAACCCGTATCTTGGTGAATCGTCGCCACACTAACAAAATATCCAATTTTTTCGTTACATATTTTTACGTATTTGGTACTATATTACATATTTTACATATTTTGCTATTTTCACAAAATATTTTTTATTTTATCAATTTTGCTCTACGTTAAACATATTTTTTTATGAAAAGAAGTTTTTAAAAAATTGGATTTTTTTCCTTCTTTATTACTTAGCACTGTCGAGTCGAGATGCGCTACGTAAAGATGCGGTCGGATGTTCTTACAGTCCGGCGCGCTTGCTTTAGTAATCTCAGTAGCGGGAAGTCCGAGTCAACGACTGAAATAATTTTCACCTTTAGGTGTGAAAAGTATCACTGACGCCGGTTTTCGTGATTTTTAATACCCGAGAAACTTTGCGGATTACCGACGTGCGGATTGCCTTCGATGAGAATTCTACATGCTGCAGTGATTGCTGGTTGTAGATATCGCCAATTTGTACGAAGGCTTCTTTTGCGTATAGTCTGGCTGCTAAACCACCATCCTGGATAGCAATAGATGATTTTATTACTAACAGGAAAGTTTTATGGTGCAAAATGTGAATCAACTTGTGCTCTAAAAATGATTTTGAAAACATTAGTATTATTTTTAAAATTTGTTTAGGAAATTTTTGATGAATGTAATGTTGAATTAGGTAAATTTGTTTTATAATTAGTTTATTTTAATATTACATATTATATCCGATTTTACGTATTTATTACATATTCTCACTGTTTTTTATTACATATTTATGTATATATTTTGGCGTTTCATACTACATATTTTTCCGGTCTCTATTTATAACACTTTGTGAAACATATGTAAATGCTAAATTCGTATTAAGGAAAATCTGAATTTTTGTCTTCGTACGCTTATAGATTAGGAGGAGAAATGCCTAGAAATACTCTGCCGTGGCAACAATTTTGGATAAGCAATGTGGTTATTTTGACAATACCAAATTACAAAATGTATGAACTTGGCCATAAGAGCCTACAAAAATAGTGATTCAGTGTAGCGAATATAATAATGTAAGAATAGAATGTTAACATAATGATACATTATGGTATATTGTCCTCGTAGTTTAATTCTTACATAATGACTGTATTTTAAGTGCATTAGGTGGATTGATTTTATATTTATTTAACGTCAAAACCATTTAAAAACTGTGTGACGTACTGCAGAGAAAAGTGCAATCTGTGTACGGTTTCTTGAGTTGTGGGATCTTTGTCCTACCTCGTATATATGCCAGAAAATAGAGGACGATTATTTGAATGTATACTACATTCCCAACAGAGCAACAGGAAACGTGCCCTGATAGTAAAGCAACATTTATGTCTAGAAACAAAATAAGGATTTATCTCAGCACTTGCTCAAACTATCGGGGAAACTATGAAAAACATTCTCGAGATGGGGGTCATTGACCTAGGAGCTGAGGTTCAATATTTGTCAGTCTTTTAGAATTATACAGTCTTAAATATAATTATTAAAAACAATATTATTTTTATTTTTTATGCCCAGAGTAATCTTTAATTGTATTGAAACATTCAGCAGAAAAGATTTTACTTGGCACCGGATTTTAATCGTTTAATGTCATATGCCGTGTGTTGTAAAATAATGTAAAAGTATAGTTTGTGAATTTTTTGAAGTGAGCTTTTGATACTGACACTGATGAAAACTATTACTACGTCGCTTTTTATTGTTGTAGATATCTGTATTGGTTGAAAATATGTCCCCGCTCTTGAGTAAGTCATTTTTGACAAAACAATGATTTGTAAATCAAGAGGCATGGCAATGGTTGGATTTCTAGGGTGGAATTTGCCTATTATTCGTACAGTTATTTTCTGTAATCTAAATGTCTGGGAGCTATAGCACCTGAGCTATAAATCCGAAATGGGTTGTTCGAATTGTGTTCCAGGCTGCAGAAAGAACTTCGCAATGCATCGCATATCTCAGAGTATACAATTTCTAAAGAAAAATTGCTAAGAGGTTAGAGGTTGAGAAATATGTATCGTGTCAGATCCACAGTGGGTGATAAAGCTATATTTGGCGTTCCTCATTTTTAATCGTTCGTAATTAAGTTTGCAATTTCCCGTTTAAAATGGAACGATCGATGAGTGTGATGAATTATCAGAACTGGCGAACACGAACCGGCGATCGTGATATTTTTCACACTGGTCATTTTACCGGAATACTCATTAGAAACTGACAAAGTCGGTTGAATTAATACAACCGAACTTTGAACCGAAATTGATCTTAAATATGTTTGTTTAAAGATAGTTTCTCTAGTCCTAGAAACAAGTGAATAGGACTAGTGAAAGTAAATAGAACAACGCATAAATGACATTTAATTGCAGTCTGTTATTAAGTCCGTAACATTATCTTAAATTGCACGAAATTCTTGCACACTTATTTTGATTGCTGGACAATTTGGTCTAGACTGCTTCTCGTATTTCGTTCGAACTTTCGCTCCCACTCGAACCTCATGACTAGAGAGAACAAGGGCCTTCCCACGAACTCTTTAAGGCAACGGAAAGCCCAGAACGACGATCAATTAGAGAGTAATGGATTTGATTGTCATAGTTTTAGCCTCTTATGGAAAGTTTAATACAGGAGGTATTTATTCTTTTTAAGCAATAAAGTAATATTCTATACGACAATCCATTTTAAATACTGACTTAAAATGTGACTCTTGTGCGTTAAAAATGACCATTTGGAGACATCAAAATGGAATGTGAGAATGTCAATGATGAAGTGCTGGGAGGAGGCGGAATTGTTTGCTTGGTGCAGAGGAGCGCGTTTAGAAAAAGCCCAAACGCGGCTGGCCCGCGCCCGCGCCCGCGCTGCGCGAGCAGGTCGCCAGCCTCTCGGCGGCATCTCGTGGGAGGCCCGTGGGCGCGCGGGCAGGCGCCCTTGCGGCTGCGGAGGCTGGGCCGCGGGGCGTGGCGGCGCGGAGCGGGACGGAGCGGGGCCGAGAGGGGAGGGCCGTGGGCGGGAGGGGGCTGCCGCTGGGCGGCGGGTGGGTCCATCCAGGATCCCCGTGACCTTGTTCGACGGCAGGGCAACGGCACGAAGACGGCGGTGGCGGAGGCATGCACCGGAGCGCGCGGAATGGCGGATGGCTCGTGCATGAATGAGAAGGGGAAGCGGCCGGGCGAAGCGCCGAACCTCTTGAGATCCAAGGGCGTCCCGTCCCGCCCCTCGCCTCCTGCCCCGTCCCGTCCCGTCACTTCTGATCCGTCCCATTTCTCAGTTCCATCGGTTTTATTGCTACCTCCCTGTTCTATTATCCCCGCTAACTCCCTCAGTCAGGCTTGTGCTCTCCAGTGCTTTCCTGCTCTCTTTATTACACTCCTGGTAGCGTCACTAAAAGAGACTATCGATTTATAAAATGGTTTTTAATAATTTGACATGACAGATGAGTAATTTGCGATAATTGAGGAGCGTCTGGGTACATTACATCAATCCCTCCTTCTGTAGCAAGCATGTAACATATTTTCTACAAACCAATATATTGAAATTGTATGGTTTCTTTGGCAATGAATCATGAATTTTCTCTAACTCCTCATTATTTGAGTGTTAAAGTTTTTGGTAATGCTGGTTGGGGATTTCTAAGAAATATTTAAATCATATTTGAAACTTGCTTTTATAGTATTTTCCTCGAATTCCGTTTCATTTGATTATGTCTAATGTACCTGTTGACTATGTACAAAACGAGTTTATCAGCAGAATGGCACATTGCAGCAGTATAATGAAAGAAAGTTTGTAACAATGATGAACCACTCAGATATACAAAAACTCTGACGAAAAACAATTAGTGAACCTTTTAATTATAACTAATAAATTTCTTAAATTATCAGTTTCAATGATAGTATGCTCAATTCTCAGACGAACGTGTGTATTGATTTTTATTGTATTTAATTTAACACCATATATGCAGTTCCTAGTTCTATTTAATACTAATATTAGTATTCATTTAATTAGTTTGAGCCAAACACCGCGGGTCTCCTCATCACAAGCGGAGCCAAGAGGGGCTACGGGTGTCGTACTCCACCTCCCCCATGCCAGCATTTTACTCTGTTTCTTCAAATTGATTACTATAGATTTCATCTTATGCAACACAGTATTCGCATTGTAAATTTACTCAATTTTTTAAATTAAACAATAAAATTTAAAATAAATATTTTATCAAAATTATTTATGGGGGTCTGGATTTAAATCCCCCGCCCCTGAATACCGTCTGGATTCGTCTCTTCACATCATGAGTTTTGCAAAATTAAGACGGCCTGTGAAAGAATAAGAGGAAGTGAGACAGTGCAAATAGTGAACGACTTCCAATGTGCATATTTTCCTCAACGCGTAAAATTGGGAATTAAGGAGGAAAAAATAACTAACACTTTGTTTAAACTTGTTATTTTAACTTGCAAAACAATTCATATTTTAACAATATTATGATGTAGGTCATTTTAAAAAAAGAATGACTCATGTTTCAGAGAATCGTTTCCGCAATTTAGCACCTCCGAAATGATCTATTATTTCTGAAATGTTCATTTTTACTTTCTCGCGTTTAGGAATTTAAGAAGAGAAACTATTGTAAACGTGCGCCAGAAAACGGAGAATTTTCGCCAGAAAAACCTTTATTGTCGGGCCCTGGTAAGGAAAAGGGGGAGAAATGCTATTCCTATACATACGTAGTAAAGTACTACCTCTAACATGTGATGTAGCCAGAATCCATGTTTTGGGGATCCTTTATACTGAAGTAGACGTATTACAACAGCACATATTTTCTCGTTTTATTTTTAAATTTGCAATTTCCGAAAAAATTTAGAGAGTACAACGAAAATGAGATTGGTGTCATCCTTTTACGCGTCCCTTCATCTATCCCTGGGAAAAAAATTGAAGAAAAAATATGGAGCGGTTTTTGACAAAACATTTATTTTTGTTAATTGTATTAATTTCAAGCCAAAATTACGCCAAAATTACTCTTTTTTTTCAAAAAACTGTATATAATCTTTTTTGAAAAGCTTATCTTTTGAAGCAGACTTTTTTTTGGAGCAAGCAAAAATGTCTATCATCAATTTCGTAGTTTGGAAATGCTAACTTTTTTGCAATTTTCGAAAATACAGTGATATCACCGAAAATGAGACTAGCGCCATATTTTTACCGTGATACATACGAGGAGAAAATGGAAAGAAAAAATGGGTGCTGTTTTAGAGAAAAATAAAAGATAATTTAAAAATTGCCAATATTTGGTGCAAAATTACGCGAAAAGTACTCATGTTTTCGGAAAATTGTACATGATCTTATTTCAAGATCCGTCTTTAAGGAACTGATTTTATTAAGGGAAAAAATGTACCTTCACTAATAATGTTGTAGGAAAATTTCCCACCCCCTCCAAAAATACACTTTTGCAGTTTTCGAAAAATCTGAGATTGCAACGAACACGAGTTCTGCACCATATTCTTAAGCGTCCTTTACAATATCCAAGGACAAAGTTTAATCAAAAAATGTGGTGCCATTTTTGAGAAAATTTTGAAAATGTTTCTGAGGCTTCATGTAAAGTACCCACAAAAATCAAAATGTCCGTTTTAAACTTTCAAAACTCGAGTTCGTTCTGATCGATCAGAGAATATATAAGTTGGAGAAAATCTGCTGAACGGTTGGCGCTAGCGTTGCGCAGGCGCTAGCGTTGATCACAGATATTCGGATGGACAGACGGACAGATAGATGTTTTGTCGTCAATCGATTTTTCGGTATCAAGGACCCACAAAATATGGATTCTAGCTACTCCGCGTGTTAGAGTATTTAGCAACTGGATTTATCCACTTTGCCTTTACCAGGGCCTGGCAATAAGAGTTTTTCTGCCGAATATTCGCCTTTCCGCCGCACGATTAGATAGCTCTCTTCTTACGAAGTAAGTGTGAAAAAGTAAAAATAGATTGTTAAAACTCTTTCTGTCTGTCCGTCGGTCTGACTGTCTGTGTCTTTAGGGCTGGCGCCTAACATTTCAAAACTACAACTGAAGATATTTTGCGAAGACTCTTGACTATTTGACAAAGTCTCTTGTTTTTTTCTTTTTTTAAGAAACGAGTATTTTTGCTTAATTTGAGCTTGAAATTAATTCAATTTACAGAAAAAACTTTTTTTTTTTCAAAAACTGCTCCAAATTTTGTCTCCCCATTTTTTTCCTCGGATAGAAGAAGGGACGCTTAAAAGAAGGGCGTGGGTTTCATTTTTGTTCAACTATCTGAATTTCCAAAAATTGGAAATTAAGAAATAACGCCAGAAAGTATGTGCGAATTTGCACCACTTATTCTAAAGTGTCTAAGTGCTATATTGTCTTTAATGAACATAAAAATCTGGTACACTGCAGCTATAATTAAATTTCGTCAGAATTACGATTCGTTAATTTTATTTTCATTATTGAATTTCTTAACAAATTTTCATTGTTTTCAATAAGTTTAGAGGATTGTCATTTAAATAAGATTAACAATCTTGTCGTAATAAATTAGAAACATGGAAATGGACGAGATTATAATAAGCTGACTTCACTACACATTTTTTTTCATATAAAAATTTCAAATTAATTGCAGTTACCTTAAAAATATTTCAAATTCTCTGATACTATTTGATCGCAACTCTGCTTCAAGGATCTTTCTGAATTGAAAATGTTTTCATGGGCTAGTGGAGTGTTGCTTCTACTATCTTATGAATTATACGAACTCGTGTTCGTTGTAATCTCAGATTTTTCAAAAAAAAGCAAAAGTGCATTTTTGGAGGGAGTGGGGCATTTTCCTACAACATTAAGTGAGGGTTGATTTTTCCCTTAATAAAATCAGTTTCTTTATGACGGATCTTGAAATAAGATCATGTACAATTTTTCCGAAAAGATTAGTACTTTTCGCGTATATTTGCGCCAAATATAGCTAATTTTTAAATTCGAATTTTTTTCTCTAAAATAGCAACCATTTTTTCTTTTAATTTTCTCTTGGTATGTATCAAAGAACTGTGAAAATATGGTGCTAGTCTCATTTTCGGCGAAGTTTTTAAAGAACAGATTTCATTATGAAAAAATCTCTACCTTCAATGTTTTAGTTGTAGAAAAACTTTTGCAGTTTTCGAAAATTCAGGGATTTGAACGAAAATGAGATCTGAACTATTTTCTTAAATGTTCTTTACACTATCCAACAAAATTTAATCTAAAAATTTGGTGCCATTTTGTTGAAAATTTTGAAAAATGTCCAAAGAGCTTCATGTAAACTACCCCCAAAACAAAAAGCTCGGTTTCAAATTAAAAGGGTCGCGACATCTGCCACATCGATAGGGGAATATCAGTTTTGGAGAAAATCGGCTGGACGGTTTAGGCGCTGGCGTTGACCACGGACAGACGGACGGACGGACGGGCAATGTGTGTTTACCTACACAAGCAGAACGCTCATGCATCGAATATGGGCAAGGCATGTTACTTCTCTTCGCTCAAATTGGGGTCGATCCTCTTTCCATTAGGGCCTATTCTCTTTCTGTTACACGTAAACAATGCCCTCGTCCATTAAAAATGAAAGAACAGTTCTGTTCGCTGATTACACGAATGTTCTTGGCAAAAAGAAACAATAAATTACGTTTTTAACGTCTAGGGGTGCCGGAAATTCTCTTGACACCCCTTGAACCCGTTAATAAATCCAGCTGCAGGGGAAGTCCAAATGTTTCCCGTGCTTTTAATGTTAACTAATATTTCTCTATTTCACGACGAAAGACTTTGAGTCCATTGAATATAAAATCTACTCCGGATTCCAACCACCTTTCTAAGGTGCAGATTTAGGATCTGTTAGTGGCCCTACAATATTTTGCGCAAACTGTGAACTGTTCCCAATAAAGCAATGTGTTGCACTTCCCATTCTTTCGAATGACCTGGGAGTTGAGCAAAATTCGTACACAAATTTTGCTGAACAAATCCCAGAGCTCCAATAACTATTGGCACGACCGGTGCTTTTACGCCCCACGTTCGGCTGATCTCGATTTCCAAACGCTTGTATTTAAGATGTTTCTCTGCCTCCTTGATTACGACGTTTATTCGCACGGCACAGCATTATCTACAAGTTGACACGATTTTTTCTCCAAATCCCGGATAACAATATCCGGTTTGTTTGCCTCTAGCGTGCAATCAGTTTGAATTTGTTGGCCATACAGTGTTGTACAGAATCAAACAGATGTCACCGGTATTGGTGAGTGTTCGTACCACTTGGGGCATGTGGTGGGAACTTTGAGAGCGGTACAGATCTGCCAGTGGAAGTAACCACATACTCTGTCGGTTTTTTTTCAAGTGTTCAGTCTTTGCTAGAATTGGGCAAGCTGCGACGATATGATCAATGATTTCTACATATTCCTGGCAAATGTGGTATTTATCATCTTGGAAAATTTTGAGAAGCACTTTATCATAATGTCGTGTTCTTAACGCCTGATCTTGGGCAACTATTACAACTGCTTCTGATTCTGGCTTCATTCTTCCCCTTTTAAGCCACATAAATGATTGATCTGCACATTGTCCTTTCTTTTTAGATATTGTCCGTGGAGTGGTTGGTCTCTCCACGATTTCTTTAACATTTTTTGTGTCTCACATTTCATGTTAAGTAGCATTAGAAATTCAGTGTCTGTGTTATTCTGCGTGTCTTGCATAGATTTCTTCGCAATGCTTCTAGCTACACTTACAATACCTCTATTTCCCAATCTTCAGTCAGATTTAATGATAACCAGTTGTGTCAATTGGACCAGCATAATTCTTGTGAATACTTGTGACATTTATGAAATTATAAGAAGAAAGAATTGTTGTTAACAATTTTAAATATTTCAATGTTCTTCAGTTGTCAACAATTTGGTTATCTGAGAATTATCGCTCTGAATTAAGCCTCCTCTCAACGTGTGTGATAGGCGAGGACGAAGTTCATTCTTGATCTGCAGTTTTATGACACTTCAAATTACTTGGGTGAGAATTCTCATCAATTTCTAAATTATTGGATTTATTCGTGACATTTTGTTTGAACAAAAAAAGAAAAACGTGTTTACTTCTGATTCGTTTCTTATTGACTGAGTTTTAACTTCTACAATTCCTTTAATGATTTGCTATGAATTTGCTATTTGAAGTTTTACTTAAATGAGGTTTTTGATATGGGCCAATTTATGACTTAAAATTGAAATATAAAAAACATTTGCTATACATTGGAAATAAGAATTCAGGGAGTTAATTATCTATAATATTCATCCACAAGGCACTCGCATAAAGGTGTTTAAGTATTTCGTGTGAAAAGTTGGTTATATAAAATGCAGATGTTTATTTCATCTATAGATGAATAAAACATATTTGATATACTATTATGCAGAAGTTTTATTGAATAACGTTAAATGAATTGCTCATTTATAATGTATAAGGTTCTTTATTATTAGGAACATTTTTTTGGTCAGTTCGAAATTACTCTAAATTATTATCAGTCTAAGTTATTGGAAAATAAATTAAAAATTCAAGTTAAAGCGGAAACGGTCCTCCACCAGTTTGGCGATGATGAGTCACGCGTACGAACGAGAATAGAAATGATGAAATAGCTCCATTTTATACCTTCCTTACCTCTTGCTTGTTCACAATAAAACTTATGGACATAGTGAGGTTCATAAATTGTGGATAGTATCTTTTGAAAATCAAACGCCTTGATTGGAAATGTAAAAGCTTTTTCTTTGAACACGCCTTTTCATTTAAACATCGTGGATTCTCCCACGACTGTTTGTCTGCCGACATCAACATGCGTGATGCCGATTTAGCTGCACAAATTTCCTCGTCGCGTGCCTTGGCACGAGTGTTTTACGACTCGCACAAAACACCATGGGAAGGGAAGGGAAGCGAAGGCGGGCGAGGTGAAGCAGCGGAGCAGGAGCGGAGCGCCGCGCCGCGAACGCTCGCCCGCGCCAGGGCTTGGCGCGGGGGAGGGCGGGGAGGGGGAGCTGGCCGCGGGAGCGTTACGTCAAGTTCAGAATCCGCCGGCCGCAGCCGGACCGGTGCCGGCGATTGGGCAAGGCGCCTCGCGGAGCGGGCGGCGGCGGCGGCGGCGGCGGCGGCGGCCGCGGGGCCGAGGGCGGGCGGGAACGCAGGCGGCAGCGGCGGCGGTGGCGCGAGTCGAGCGCGGGGGCAGGGGGGCCGGGACGCGTGGGGCGGTCGGCGCGGGGGCGCCGGCGGGAGGGGGGACGCGGGTGGGCGCTGGCGCGGGCGCAGCGGGCGGAGGGGCGGCTGCGGCGACGCCCTCCGGGGCAGGGCGGCGGCGGTGGCGACGGTGGCGGCGGTGGCGGTTCGCCGCTTCTTTGTCTCGCCGCGCGCCGGCCGGGGCCCGAGCCGCGGGAGGGAAACGGCCCGCGGCCACCTGACGTGCTCGCGCCCTCGCCCGCGCCCGCGCCCGCGCCCGGCGCTCGCTCGCTCGCTCGCTCGCTTGCCTCGCCTCGCCTCGCCTCTCGCCTCGCTTCGACTCGCCCTCGCGCGCTTTTAGGCGCCGCCGACGCCAACGCAGCCCACGCCGACGCAGCGCCGAGAAACTTCTCCGCAATCTCGCTTGCGTGGGCGCCCCGATGCGTTGGCAGGCGCTGCGCTATAGGAGGACCTTGATCGGAAACGGAGCTCAGATATGAAACGCGAAGCGCCTGCGTTTCGTTTGCGTCGTCCTCCGCGAGGCGATTTGTCTTTTGACGCCTGAAACATAAATAAATTGCGTCTTCGTTCCATTTGAACCACATTTGTTTATTTCCTCTTAGTGTCTTTGTTCTCTACATTATTAATTCTCGAAACATGAAGATTGCATACATTGACACATACCACATTGTGTTACTCTTAATTTTCTGGCGTTGAGGAGATCTTAAGGAAATCAGAGGCAGCAGCGGCGCGATGACTCATTTTGGAACGCCTCCAACTCAGTTTACCAGATGGCGTTCTTTAATGCTTCTGTTATCGCTCTCATCTCCTTCCCAAATCAAATAAATTATATTCGGTTCTCATATTAAATTTTCTGAATCTCATTTCAAATATTGAACAAAGAACTGAATTATGATGTCATAAAAATTAGTATACTATGTGCGACTCAAGTTAATATGAAACTTAAATATTTGAAGATGAGTAAGAGATGGCAGCTTCGGGCAAAGCTCATTCATCAAGTAATTAATCTCTATCAATTAAAATGGGAAAAGGGAGTACAGTAAAAAACAAATCAGTACTGAAAATTGTTTTCTGGCGGAAGTTGTTGTAAGGAATTCTGACGTTCTGCGCACGCTCATCTAGCGTTCTTCGATTCTGCGGCGTGCCTCTTCAATCGACGCGCGCGCTCAGTTGCTCGCGATTCGCCTCGCGACAAAGCGCACCGCCGCGCCGCCGCGGCTGCCGCTGCTTGTGGCACACGTACGCGCGATAGGCGGCGGCGATAGAGGCGATGACGGCAGCCCCCGCACACGCTCCCCCTTCCTCCCCCTCCGCCCGCGGCGGCGAGCGCGCCAGCCAGCGCGGCGTCGCCGCGGCCGAGGCGGCGGCTGCCACCGCGCCTCGCCTCGCCCCGCCCCGCCACGGCCTCCCGGGCCTCGTTTATTAAGGGGTTCGTCTTAATGACCGCCTCGGTGGCCCTATCAGTTCAACGAGGCGAACGTTCTGAGCCAATGACCCACACGACGCACAGGAAAATCGAAGGAAATTTGAAAAACGGCACTTGGCGCGGAATTCGGTTGGGACATGCGCCTTGCGCACCGCGAAAGGGGCTTTCGGGAAATCGGATTTCGGGCTTTTATTATCTCAATCTCGCCTCAGGAATGCGCAAATCCGACCGAGTCATTGATGCGAGGCTCCGACCTTATCCATGTATTCTCGTCCCGCTCCCGCTTAGCTGGCGGAAAGCCTGGCGTCACCCTGTCTGGGCTGGTCGGCGCGCGTCTGCAGGCGTTGCCACATCGCCGCCCAGCTGCTGGCGACGCCCGCTCCGTCGCGCGTGCGACGCTCGCTTTGCGGGAGACGGGCCCCGCCCGGACGCCCTCGCGGCCGCAGGCGAATTATTTCACGTGGGACTCGTAGGTGCAATGTCAAATTACACTGCAAACGCCGGAAAATAATGACGGCGTGCGTGTGTAGCAGCTCACGCGGCAACGTTGCGTCTAAAACTTGTTTCTTCCCCTCCTATCCCCACCACCGCTCCCGAAACACGTCACTCATTCTTTAGAAGAGTATGAGAAATTTCACGATCAAACCGCAGTACGCTGCGAACAGCCCAGCGCGTCACTGCATACGTGTTGTGAAAATTATTTTTGTGACAAAAGTGTGGAGTACGTGTAGGAGAATATTATTGAACATACTTTTCGTCGCTGAAGTTTGTCAGTGTTTCGTTTTAACGGCTCGCGGTGAATTTCTCATACCCACAGCAAAGCAAGATGGCGGACGTTATCCGGCGTTCCCGCCCGGCATAGTCAACAGTTTTGTATTCTGGTTTGCGGGAGGGGGCGAGGAGTCGGAGAGGGGGAAGGGGTCGCCTGATGTATCTAGCCAAGAATGAGGAACGTGGGGGGAAGTGCCGAGGCTGCCCGTGAGAAGGGGAGAGCTAGTTAGTCGGGTGTTGAAATCACCACAGCCGGGTGTGTGTATTATATGACTGCGTCGTAGTAGTGGTTATTTCCCTTTTTGCCATGGCCCAAGGGCTAGAAAGGGAATCGAAAGGACAGACGAGGAGTAAGGACACGGACGAGAAGATATCGAAATTCGTGCGTTGTGGTGAAGGCAGAGTAATGGGTTCGAGAAGAATTTTCCCTCCTCAATTTAAACTGCAAGTTTTGGACTCGTATCGCAAAGACGAAGACTGCAAAGGCAACCAACGCGCGACGGCGAGGAAGTACGGCATACACAGACGTCAAATACAAAAGTGGCTGCAAGTGGAAGCGTCCCTGCGTACCTCCGTGGAAGTCGGGAGCGAGCGGCGGCAGGCGTCGCCAACGGCCTTGAACCTCACCAGCGCCGGCGATGCCAGACAGCGCGACGACAGCGGCAGCGGCGGCGGAGGCGGAGGCGGTGGCGGGGAAAGTCTGCTGGTGGCGGCGGCGGAGGCCGAGCCTACGCGCTGGCCGCGGGGCGGGGAGCGCAGGGAGTCGTGCGAGGAGGTGCGGCGCCTAGACAGGATCGAGCTAGACCGTCGGCCGGACATTCCCAGCAGTTTTCTGCACATTTTGAAAGACGAGACCGAGGAGGAGGACGACGACGAGGAGGAAGAAGACGACGACGAAGAGGACGACGAGGAGGAAGAGGGCATTTCGGAGGAGGACAACATGGATTCTGCGCGAGGCGCGTACAACAACGACGAGGCGTTAGACTTTTCGTGTGCCGCGTTGGGCAAGAGACGCTCGTTTTCGCTGCAGTTCAAACTCGAGGTGCTGAACGCTTTCCACGCGGACGGAATGTGCCACGGCAACCAACGCGCCACCGCGCGCAAATTCGGCATCAATCGGCGCCAGGTGCAGAAGTGGCTGGGGCAGGAGGTGGAGCTGCGCGGCGAGGCTGCGTTCCGCGGGGGCCTCTACCGGCAGCGGCTAGGGCGCTGGCTGGAGATGGAGGAGGGCGCCCGCAAGGGCGCCGAGGACCATCTCGCCGCCGCGGCCATGTCCGCCGCCGTCATGTTTGATCAGTACGCCGCGTCCAGTGAGTATTGTTGGGACTTGTCGAGCAAAAAGCGCAAGTTGGACGACGAGGCGGCAGTGGAGTGCAAGAAGGCGCGAGTCTCCCCGGCGGGGGCGAAGGGCGCCTCGCCGCGGGAGGACGAGGACGCGGAGGACAGTGTGAGGACGGGGGCGGGGGCTGGGGAGGCGCGCGACGTGTCGTCCACCAGCGGCCGCGACCCCCGCGAGGACGCGCCCGCCGCCTACGCGAGAGGGCGCGCGGCTGTCCCCGTGCCCGTGCCCGCCCCCGTGCCCGCCCCCGCGCCGCCCCCACCCGCCCCCGCCGCTCCGGTGCCCACCCCGCTCGACGAGCAGGAGACCGCCCTCTGTCTGGTCAAGGTGAAGGGGGAGGCGGAGGTGACAAGCTCCATCGACGCGCACCCGTTCTTGCACGACCCTTTCCTCGCCAGGCACCCGCCCTTCCACATCAGCCCCCTCGCCCTGCCGGCGGCCGCCTACGACTTCTACAGCTTCCATTGCAGGCACCCGTGCCTTCAACACCTACAGACGCCCAAGTGGTTTCAATCCAGGGCCGCTGCGGTTCCAGGTTTCTTTTGAGATGGACATTGTTTATAAAGAAAATTTGCTTTATGAAAGACAATATTTTATAATAAAATATTTTCAATATTAACATTGAAATGTAAATGTAAGAATAATACAAGACTGTGCTGTTTAAAAAGTTCACAAATTCCTTAGGTGCCTTAAAACAGATTCAAATATAGTTTTGAAAATTGTGCCACCTGATGTTTTGTACATATAATTTTTATACTTTGACTTCGAGTCAGAAAGAAAATGCTAACAAACTAAAGTGAATTGAATTTTGATAGAATCTTAAAATGATAATTGCTATGTAGTATAATAGTGTTATGCTTATTGATCCTCAGGATTTTTAGTTATATCTATGTGTATAATGTTTTGAAACTGTAAATGAGCCTTGTGTAGAAACAAAGTTTCTGGTCCATGTTTTTGGGCTTTTTTTGTTTGAATTAATACTCAAGAGTTGCAGAGTGCAGGTTATAATGAGTTTACGTGTAAAATAACACACATTTCTGTGTATGCTGGAATGTAATTATAGAATTTTCCACTGAGCCCAGCTTCAAATGACTAAATGCAGTTTGTTGATTGCTGATGTACAATCATACGTTGGTGTTTTCATCAAAATATTGAATTTGACTGTCACTATGATAATGATAGTTAATGTTATAATAAGATTTTTAACATGAGTCATGAGATGTGAAATCTTTTAATTAAATGTTTGCCTTAACAGATTTATTAAAATAACATATTCCAGTAATTTTGTATTAGGAAGGAAAAATGTGCTTCCAGTGATTATAAAGTTTTCAGAGTTCACAGTTTTTCAAGTACAATTCACTGAATTTTGTATATTGTACTTCTCTGCTCTGTGCTAACATTATTTACACTGAAATATGTGTCTAAGGAATATTTTGCCATCAGGTATTATTAAATAAGTGTCTTAACTACTGAAAAGTACCTATGTGTAATAGATATTAATAGCTAGTTGATGTCCATGATCATGCATAGAGTAGATATTGTCAGCATTTTCAACATGTATTAAACATCTGTGATCTGAAATGAGGCTCTTAACATTTATAGTGTAAAAAGAACTTTCATAAATGTACTTTTTGTATATTTGTTCTTAGACTTGTAGCACTGCCAATTTGTGGCCTTATTTTATGTAGCTCAAAGCTTCTGCAGATGTGCTCAATTACCAGGAGCAAATAGCCTTGGATTAATGTGCCTTCTATTATTAATTAAGTGCCAAGATGTACCTTTCATTCCCCAAAACTTATTGATCTAGTTTGCAAGCTACTTTTGTTGGTCGTCTGTCAGTTAGATGCTAGTAAATAAAATTTTTCTAACTTGAATGTATTATCATTTTATTAATAATAATTACAACACTCAGAACTGTTTTACAAGTGAACAATGTTTTATTTTTGCATTATTGTACTACAAATAAGTTATTATCATTGTACTGTACCACAAGGCTGAAAGCTGGAAGTGGGTGTTTCCATTTTAAAATTGTATTTGGAAGTCTGCTGAGATCATGAATTAGTGAAGTTCAGCATTTTACTAATTTGATAAAAGAAATAAAATTTGACCTACAGTGCCATATGTGATATTTGTGCCATTTGATTTTAAAATCTGCCGTGATGTAGAAAATTATAAACAATAACTAGAATTTCATGTTACTAAGATGAAGAGAAACATTTTTGTATATAAAATCTCCATTTACTCAGTGCACTCTCTTCAGATAAGTACAGTCGAGTTTTATTTCAAGCAGAAGTTCTGGTGTATATGACAATTTGGTACATCTGATATTTATGTGTATATTTTTATAATTTGTTTTGTACGATGTATTAAATATATTTTCTCTCTAATGTGTTGTATTTTGTCTTGATTATCTTCTACCTTCTATAAATCTCCATTACTTATCCTTAATTTTTCAAAATTGGTCAGTTTCCAAATTCAATTTTTGAATTTCAGAGTTCCTGTGTGGTGGTTCTGGAAAAAAATACAATATGTAAAACAATCGGAGTTTGCATGCAACAGATGAGCTGATGTTGAACCGTGATCATACAAGTAAGTACATATTGAAGCTAAACAGGAAGGAAAGAATTGAATATCAAAAAATGAATTTATTATTTCAGACTCGAGCAATCATTTGCTAGATGTTCAATGCAGCATAGTTTGGGAACAAACACTGCAGCTGCTATTAAGCAACGTTATGAAGACGCATCTCTTGTTATTTTCAGAGTAAGTTTTTGTATGCAAAATCTCAATAAATTGAAAAGTTGTAAAGGATTGGGGTCGAATCATCTTCATTTTGTTTGTTGCAGGAACAAGAACACGAGAGAAAAAATGCTCAGGAATATTTAATGTTTGGTAGTAGCCGCCGTACAATTGAATACAGTAATTTTGGAAATACCACAGTGATTGTACGCCAAAAACAAAGTTCTAGTTCACAAGTAAAGCCTCATACTTCTCAAGTATGTGTGATCTCGTAAACTTCACTACTGTGCCAAATGGGATAAATGTTTTTGACAAAGTACTCGATTTTTTATGCATTGCACCTTAACAACATTATTTCCTAGGTCAATACACTATAATAAGTTGATTAGAGGCTTGATTTTTGTACATCTTGTACTAACTAATTTTAATAAAATGTAGATTTGAAAGACAGTTTGAATGCAAATCATATTGTGTTCGCAATCCCGGTGGAGATACTATACTTTTACGAAGAAGCTGGCATCTAAATAATTTACTCTGCTGCTGGAATGCACTACCATTATTCTGCTGACGACTTCAACGAGAGGATTCATTTTTTCCAAAGGCTTGCAACTCAACTATTAAAGTTCGCGAGTTCGATATAATTGTAATTATAATAACAATAATAATAATAAGAAATTACGCTGTAAAGGTACACAAAGGAAATTCCTAACAAGATTTGATTCGACTTCCCGTTAATTTTCTAGAGTGCCTATTACAATATTTATGGAAGAGAATTTTGAGAAGAATATTGGGATGTCGAGTAATAGTATTTCAAGCTCTTTTTGAGAAATATAATTAGATATTGAAAATTTAAGTGTGTCAATAAAGTTAAAACGAACACTACTGAAATAAAAACGAAATTTTTTGATCATAAGTTAGTATTTCTAGTTTCTTCTTAATCACTGCATAAATTGGGAATTTAATTGAAAACATTTAATATACACTTTTACACCAGTATACGATAATGAAGACAGTTGGGTATACCTGAATTTTAGTGTAAGAATGTTTTAATTAGATTGAGAAATAGTAATAATAGTAAAATAAATAGTAATTGCCTCACAGTCATCAGATAATTTGGCCGGACTATAGCATACTTTTGCGTTTCTGACTTCAAATTAATAGTACTTATTCAAAACGGAAGTTCTGTATCTACGTATGTAGATGTATAAGGGTTGAACTGTGGCCCATGCTTTGCTTGATACTTTGAATGAGTTTCTGTCAGGTAAGTTCAGAATTTCGTACAAAAAGAAAGAAATAGGATTTTATCTTTTTCATATTCCTCTTGCATCTTGGGTATATTGTGTGAAGATGTAATGTCCTTACAGGTCATTAGGCAGGCAGGGTAAATAACAACAGTAATACGGTATTCCATAACACACATTTCATTCCAATATCATTGATGACGTCGTTTCGTATTATTCAGATCCCAATGGAACTCAATATTTATCTGTTATTTTAATCTTAATTCGGAGAGATGTGTTTGACATGGCACCAATAAAAAAATTTGCAGCTGAATTATGTTACGTTTAACAGAATTTGTTAGCCTGCACATCTATCATAATTGCCGGCCATGAATTAGATCAGATCCTTAAATAAAGGTTACGTAATTTGATTTTAAATGTCGGTTTGGTTTCAGATATTAACATTGACGTAGAAAAATAATCAAATTTGAGGTGTCTTGTGCTCGCTCCATGATATTGGTACGGCAAAGATCGACATCTTGAGCTACGCCACTCTACAATGTCGAAACAAAATCAAGGTACACAATTCTACTATGTGGGTATAGATAAACAGTATCCTCACCAAAAATATTTCAATGAGAGCTTTTTCATCAACTTTCGCTTCTCCATTTCCATTTATTCACCTTCAAATTTTCTTTCTTCGTTAGGGTCAACCACGAGACAATTCCATTTCCTTATAAATTGCTCTTTGTTCTCCAGAACTCCATCTTCTCACTGTTTCATTTTCCTCTCTTCAGACCACTTTGCACCACTTTTCCCCTCCTTCCTCCCTTGGTATCCTTCCATTTTTGCAATTTATTTTTAAAAATTGCTCTCCCCTTCAAATATAGATAGAAACTCTTTAGAGAGATATTCACAGTAGATTAGGTACTCACTGTAATTGCTAAAAGAACACTAGTATTGCTACAACAGCACACATTTTCTCGCATGATTGGTAACGGTTACGTATTAGGCACCTATTCTAGTAGCACTTTAGCCACCACTTGAAAAATTCAAATAATATAACACATTATTACGCGACAACTAATATTTTGAAGAAAGTAGATCAAATAATTAAAAAAACTAACATTCACGAATTGAATCCATTAAGTAAAAAGTGTCTATCTACGAAATCTATGTTTCAATTAAATTGAACTTTCTCACGATATAACTGAAAATTTCACGAAAAAACAATGTTTTTATGAAGGTATACGTGAAATTATTTAAATATTTAATATCCCCATATATTTTATTAGAAAGAGAACTAGTGGTGTTACAGAATGGCACAGACTTTCGCGTATTAGTTTTATAATTTCTTTGATCTGGACTAGCTTTTCGGTTTCCTAGTGGTAGAACTGAAATATTACTTTAATAATATTAAAGAATATTAAAACATCGTCCTATATGGAAATTTACGCGTTAAAAAAGTTGGTGTCGTTTTAAAAAAATTATGTTTAAGCGTCACTGTAAATGCGAAATTTGAAGTTTATTCACAGAAAATTTTTGAGTTTTCGAAAAACATAATTTGAAGTCATTTAAATCACTTCTACTCACAAATAAAATAATGTTTTCAATTTGCTGGAAATTGCGTATTAACTGCGTGAGAGATATTTGAATTGTGTAATTTTTGAAAAACCAACAACAAAAGAATACAGCAAAATTCATTTTATGTCATATTAAACAGTGTAATTAACACTATCCTTACAAAAATATTGAAGAAAAATTTGCAGCCGTTTTTGAGAAAATTAAGTTTGTTTCTGAAGATGCGGAATTTTGAATTCATTTTTCCAGAAAACTTTGTTTGAATTTTTTAGAAACTTTATAAGAGATCATTTGAAGCACATGTGCTCAAAAATGCAATAAACTAAACTAATCAGCGTTAATGTAAATATTAGCGACGCGAGAGAAGTAAAAAATTACATTTTTGTAATTTTTGAAAAGACAAAGGAATGGAGCAAAAAAGCGGTTATGTCATCTCGTAGAATAGATTTAGCACTATCGTTACAAGAAGAAAAAAATTGGTGCCGTTTTCTAGAGTCTTGTTTTTGGAATTTTTTAATAATTCCATATTGCACTCAATTTTGCGGAAATCTACTAACATTTTCAAATAATATACATGACCTTAATGAAAGTACCAACTATGGAGAAAAAAATTACTTGAAGGAAAAATGTCTATCTTCAATTTTATAACAGTAGGAATAGGTCGAAAAAAAGTGAAATTTTCGATAATTCAGAGTTAACAGTTAATAACGGATCTATGCCACAATTATAAGTGTATTTTACTCTATTCTTAAAAAAAAAGTTTTTTTGAAAATATCCCAGGGGCTTCATGTAAAGTACCTACAAATTTTTAAGAATGTTTTTGAAAATCGCAAAGCTCGATGCCGAGCCATATCGACCGAGGAATATCCGCTTTGGAAAAAATCGTATATATGGTTTAGGTGCTAGTGGTGTTTACAGACGGACGGAGTTTAAAATAATAATGATAATGATAATAATAATAATAATAATAAGAAGAAGAAGAAGAAGAAGAAGAAGAAGAAGAAAAAGAAAGAAAGAAAGAAAGAAAGAAAGAAAGAAAGAAAGAAAGAAAGAAAGAAAGAAAGAAAGAAAGAAAAACACTTTTCGGTATCTGGAGACCCCAGTACGTGTATTTCCGTTGAAATCACGAAATCTATGTTCCGCAGCATTACACAACTTTCTGTTTACTACGTATATTACTCTGTATATACATTAGGATACGAGAAAGTAAAAGTTATAGGACAGTTTAAAACTAGTGGTGTTTCAACATCACGAACTTTCTCGCATTATTTCTTTTGCAATTTTCGAAAATATTCGTCCTTTCCGGAAAATTCATGGGAAGATTTTAAAAAAATTGAAGTTTTTTTTAGCATTATTTTGAAAAATGCATTCATTTCAAGCAGAAATTCCTAGAAAACTACTCATTATTTCAAAAATTTATACTTGACCTTTTATAAAGATCTTATATCTTAGAATACATTTCATTTAACAAAAAAAAAATTATGTTCAATTTGGAAATTTAATTTTTTGCAAATTTCGGAAACACAGTTAGCAAATAGAACTGTACTAATTTTTTTCTTTGCTACACGCCAGGAAAAAAATTAAGTAAAGAAATTGGAGCTGGATTTAAGAAAATCACTGTTAAAAAGTGCCTATATTTTACGCAAAATTACGCAAAAACTACTCTAATTTTCGAAAAATTGTAAATAGTCTTATTTTAAGATGTCTTTGAATAACTTATTTCATTTAATAAATCTCTATCTTCAATACTAAGAGAAGTTTGAAAATGTCGAGGTTTAGTGTGAAGTACTCCCCAAAATCAAAATATCACTTTCCAACTCGCACGGCCTTGATCTCGTTCAGATCGATTGAGAAATATCAATTGAGGAGAAAATTGTCTTGACAGGCGCTACTGGTTGAACAAATACAGATAGTGAGACTTTTGCCATCCATCGAATTTTCAGTAACAAAATGTGAATTCTGACAACACATCGTGTCAGAGGAAATAATCCACTACATGTGGGAACAAGATTTATTTAACTTTTCGTAACCAGGGTCCGACAATAAGAGTTTTTCTGTCGAAGAAATTGTGATTTCTACGTTCAAATTTAAAAAAAAGTCTTGCAAAGTAAAAATTGCAATCTTTGTAAAATTAAAGGTTAAATACGCAATTTTTGAAATTACAGAGGTTTGAATGAAACTACTCAGTAAACTTTCCCATGAGAAAATATCTTTTTACGTATAATTTAACAGTTTTAAGATTTCACTCAAAATTACGTGCAGAATACTCATATTTTCAAAAAAAAAATACATGACATTATTTTAAGAGTAATTTTGAATAATAGATTTCGTTGACAAAAAAGGAATATAAAGGCAACATCATTTTTATAAACCTTTCGTACTCAATTTTATTTTATTTTATTTTAAATTGGAGACATTTAAAATATTCGAAAATTATGGAATATCATGTAATGTAGTACCACCCAGTAGTTAAAAGATCCGTTTTCAATTCCAGGGACCGTAACATCAATTAAATAGATCCAGGATTTTTTTCTTTGTAAAATTCCTTTTGTACTGTTTAGATTCTAGTATTGCCAAAACCGTGAAAAAATACAAAGTTCAACAAAATTCCCTCAGAACCTCGACATTGAATTTTTCAGCATTTTCTAACTTCCTGTGTACTGCGTATACGATATAGTAAAACGTACATCAAAAATTTATTCTAAAAAAATTTAAAAAATGTAAACAAAATTCAAATTATTGTAGCCTTCTCAATTTTCATTGAAAATTCTCCTCCCTGAAAGGTAGAAAAATCATGTTTCATAACAGAAGGACTTTCAGATTTGGAAGGAAATCATTTATACATTTAAAACACCTTAACAGATTTATCGAATTTTAGAGAAGTAAAGCCTTCAGCAAGATTTGAAATTTATGATTTATTAAATAAAAACCATTGTTACATTTTCGCAAACAGTGTAGACGGATTATATACGGCTCTCTTAGAATATATTTTCCTAACTTCTAGAGTATGTAGAGAGGTTGAGAATGATCGCTTATCAGTGAACGTATATTGCATATAACAGACTTACACACGTGACATTTGGCTATGATTTTTAGGCAATTTCGAATGCAGAGTTAGATACGTGAAAAATGAACAAACACTACACATTCATTGGCAAAAAGTTATCATTATTGACACCTGTACGTGCCCTAGAAGATTGTAACCTTTATTCTGAGAAACATTCTAAAGAAATTTATGTAATGCTGCCAAAAATGGATGTCAAGATTTTAACGAAAATACACGATTTGGGCTCCTCCGATACCGAAATAGTTATTTTCTTCAAAACGACCACCTGTCAGTTCGCCTGTGCGTCTTACGTCCCTACGCTCGTCCGTCTGTGGTCAACATTATCACATCTGACTGTCGTCAACGCTACCGCCTAAATCGTTCAGAAATTTTTTTTTCAGAATTGATACTCCACGATTGATCTAAACGAAAGGTCCGCGAGATCTAACCGAGGTCCAATGAATTTAGAACGGATATTTTGATTCCTGGGAGTATTTTACGTAAAGTCTCGACAACATTTTCAAAATTTGCTCAAAAATGACTCCACATTTTTTAAATTAAATTTTGTTCTCGGAGAGCGTAAAGAAGGCTTGAAAAATTGGTGCGATCTCATTTTCTTTGAAATCCCTGATTTTTCGAATGGCAGAAGTTCAAAATTTTTGCAGCGTTTCCCTACAAATGCACTATTAAAGATTTTTTCTGCACTGTTATTGTTTTCTTATGTATGAAATCTGCTATACAAAGATATCTTGAAGTAAGGTCAAGTACCTTTTTTCAAAAATGTGAGTCTTTTTTTAATTATTTTGCTTGAAATATATACATTTTCTATACAATTATTTTCTCAAAAACAGCCCTATTTTTTCTTCATTTTTTTCCTCGCATGTAGCAAAGGGCGACGAAAGAACTGGTGCTTATCCCATTTTCGCCAAAACTCGCTGACCTTTCAAAAAAAAACATTGCAAAAATCTTCCTAAAAATTAGATCTTTAAATAAGGTATTGTTTTTTGAAAAACTAGTAGTTTTCACGTAATTTATGCACGAAGTTAATGCAATTTATAAAAAAAATCATCTCCAAATTTTTTCTCTATTTTCTCCCTTGGATAGAGTGAAGGGTACTTAAAAATATGACGTAGGTATCCGAATTTTCGAAAACTGCAAAAAATGTGCTGTTACAACACATGTAGTGCAATATTAATGTTGTATTGAGTTTTTTTATTTAATGGACATTTATTTAGGGTATAAATATATATGAGTAAGACAGTGGGATATACGAGTACATTTTTTGTACCAGACGATGCACATTTTATACTTAAAACTATTTTATTTTGTATTTCAAATTAATTCCCTTCCATCAAAGAATGGGTATTCTGAAACTATCAAGGTTTCTTGAATATTTATAAAATTATGAAAGTCTTTTACCGGAAGCGCAAGAAATGTTCGATATTTTCTCAAAAATTGATTAACATTATTTAATTTTTTGCTCAATTAGAGTAAAGTAGTCAAAAAATATGCAGACTCGATTTTTTAATTAAAATCTTTGAAATGTCGAAAAATGCGAAATTAAAAAATATTGTTTGAACCTTTACCTTCTACTACAATATAGAAGATAATTTTTTGTCCATAATGACACTTATTTTTCTAACTCGGATCTTTAAGTAATGTCAGGTAGTATATATATATTTTCAAAATATGTGTATTTTCGCGTAATTTTTAGTGAAATCCTGACAATTAAGGCTAAATGCACCGAAAAATACTTATAGGAAAAATCAATAGATCGCAGCACTATCACACGGAATTTACTAGATCGATAACGTCTGAACAAATTGTCCGATTTTCGATCTGTAAACGGCTTTGGACTCCTTTTTAAAATAGAATTCACGCTACGATGCCGTTTTTCAAAAAATATTTCCAAAAAAAATTTTAAATGATTTCTCATAGTTCCGGGAAGAAATTAAAAAATGTGGGCTTATAGCGCGATGACGACGTGCTTCCTGAATCCAACGCCGTGTCAACCATGCAAATCGGATGAATAGGAGCGGCGTAAAGTGAAATTTCGGAAAAAGTACCTGACCCCCCCCCCCCAGTTGTGTCACCCGACTCTTTTGAGGGCTCCCTCGACGCGGCCGAACGGCCAAACCCGGCGCGGCGGCAGCCAAACCCGGCGGCGGCCTGCGACACGGGAGGAGGCCGTGCTCACAGGCAGGCAAGCCGGGCAGTCAGTGTATGGTTTCGTCCCTTTCAATCTCAATATATTTTTCTTCACTTATCAAACTAGTGATGCTGTAACACAACCAAACGGTCTCATATCATCTGTAATAGTCGAATAAAACTATATATCTTGTTCACATATTTCCGTCTTCATACCATCAAAAAGTTATTTGAGGCACTACTCAAAATATCAATTCTGATTTGGAAACTGATTTCAAAAAGAAAATTGAACTAATTGTGTAGATATCACCAATATTCCATGTCCTAACATCTTAGTTTACATACATTTTACTTCTAAGATCTTCCGTTATCATTCCACTACCAGAAACAATGAGCCGAAATTACGCACGAGCTCTTTTATCCTGCGACTCGATTTTTGATCTCAAAACGGCGTTTGTCTCCTTGATAGACTTCACCTGATGAATCTGTTTTCCTGAGTAAAATTTTAAAATTACTTTCGTACTTTCGGACAAAATTGAAGAAGTGGTAAAATAGCGCGCAGGCGAGATGCATCCTGAATCCAACACTGTAACAAACATTAAAATCTAATATTAAGAATCGTGACATGTCCCAGCTTACTTAGTAAGTTATATTGGTATAAAATGATTCTGTTATATTTGTATAAACTTGAAGATTGGAATAAGTAATTCCCGGCGCGTCATTTTGATACAAACTACGTAAATGATAATGTAAAAGGATGTAGTGTAAATCATTGTATTGTTACATATATATATATATATATATATATATATATATATATATATATATATATATATATATATATGTATTTTTAATGCATTAAATTGTCATGAAAGCAATATAACTTTAACCCTTAGACAGGAACACCACACTAGAAGAGGAATATCCGTCTATGAGGGGGATAAATTATGTTTTGTTATACAGGTCGGCAACTTTTACATTTCTACATTAAGATACCATTTTTCTAAACATCGTACACGCTTATCAATAACATTTAATCGGGTAGCAATTCAATTTATAAGATTTATATACTACTAGTAAAACGTAGCATACCAGTCACTGATAAACCTCATATTAGGGAATCAGAATGCAAACGTATTAAATCGGCGATCCTCATCTAGGTGTCGAGAATAGGGATGCAACATTGATGTTGATATTTTCAAAACAGATTTTGTATAGACACATGAACATATTTCGTAAAAAAATGAAACATTTATGAAACCTGATGTTTATTATCGATGTGCTTGATGAGTTGTTGTGAATGAAAAGAACCGATAATCACAATTTTATAACAAAGTTAAAATATGAAATAATATTGCATTATACCACTGTCAATACATGTGTTCGAATTAAGCTTCATTCTATCAACTTGACACGACTAACGCACCGGGTTTACGAAAAATTGCATTTCTGGTATTATTTTGAAGAGCGACAAAATTTGTTTTTTGTAAAGTCTGGAGCGACAAAAAAGCGACAAATTCCTATGGTGTTATTTTTTATTTATGTCTGTAATTAGTTGGTTTTGCGTTTGCGATGCTAAGTTGATATCAAGTTAGCCGAATCTTAATACCAGGGTCAAATGAAGAGCGACGATTTTTTTTTGCGTAACAAATTAGCGACAAAAAAGCGACAAATTTTGAGCCTAGTTTCAATAATTTTTGAAAACTTTGCGATTCTAACTTTATGGAGGTACCGGGCGGGCGTTCTTTCAGCGCCCACCGCGAAGGGCTAGGCTAAAGTGGCCGTGGGGGAAGGGTTCCGGGATTTCCAAATCCGATATGGCACTGGGACAGTGGTTCTCGAATATCGTTGCGAATGCTCACTCCAAGTTCACTGCGGGAAGGGGGAAGGGGGGATCAGGTATATTTTCCGAAATTTCACTTTACGCCGCTCCTATTCATCCGATTTACATGATTGATACGGCGTTGGATTCAGGAAGCACGTCGTCATCGCGCTATAAGCCCACATTTTTTAATTTCTTCCCGAAACTATGAGAAATCATTAAAAAAAAATTTTGGAAATATTTTTTGAAAAAACGGCATCGTAGCGTGAATTCTATTTTAAAAAGGAGTCCAATGCCGTTTACAGATCGAAAATCGGACAATTTGTTCAGACGTTATCGGTCTAGTAAATTTTGCTTATTTTGGTGCTGCCACGTGGTGGTGGCAAATTGAACTAGTGTCGGTACATTTAGCCTTAACCGAAACTTCTAAAAAAAAGTTCCAAATTTTTGCTTTAAAGTTGTGCTGGAATAGAGAGCAAAGTTTGCTTAATAATACGGCATTATACGAATTTATTTTGCTCGTAAGATTGTACCACTCGGCTTGACGGCATCGTGTTGCAACATTTCCTTCTCGCAAAATTAAATGACAAGTTTACACCTCGTATCATAAATCATTATTCTGCCACTCTCCTACAATTATGTTATTAATGATCGACATTTCTTTCTTAATGTAATATATTACTACATTTTACAACTTTAAATCATTTCGCGTACTTTTTTTAATGTTCGTGTAATTTTTGGTTATATCCTTTGAGTTTTCAAACGATGGCTGAAGTGTTTAGTAGAATAGAAGTTAAAATATTATATTTCGTAACCGTTTGGAACACAGGAAAGTATGGACTGTGGTTCCATCACTAGGTTATAATAAAGATTACTTTATGAAATCGACGAGCTAATTATATGAAAACTTGTGGTGCTACAGGTACAGTACAGGTAAAGGTACAGACACTCTTATGTTTGTGACGGTTACGTAAAATTCTTTCGTGACTTATTGTTATTATTTCAGCCATCTCTTGCAAAACTCTCATCGCATTGCGATTTTGACAACATATTCTATTTAATTATATTTAAAATTAGGATTACACTTACACAACCTTACAAGTATTACATGTGTCGCGACCCGGGGATTTATACGAGCGACTTGTATGCGTCCGCATTGTCTTCTACACGGTTACACTCGCGATTTTAATCTAGTGACATTCCTTATTATTCTCTTTATCGTGGTGTTCAAAAAATGGCAGAAACTCAGAATGTCGAGTGTTACCTACTATTTACTTATTTGACGCAAAAACTGTAAAAATATTTTTGTTTAGGGAAGAAGGTAAGTAAACATCTTCATTGTTTGAATTTTGTAAGAGAATGAAGTGCGACAGAAACGGAAATAAACGCAGATGGTGGAAACGAGAATTCTTGAAACACATGTACACCGTAGAAAATCAGCTTCACTGGCAGCATTTGGGAATAAATTGAAACGGTATGTGTTGGGCACACTTTCGCAAAAGTTGCTCGAACATTAGTCCAACTACTGTGACGGCGCCGATAGTGGGCATTTGGAGCATCTGTTGTAACGGTTGTACCAGATTATTGTTCACCATTGTTTGTGTGAATTCAGCTTTGTTAAGTTAAAACAGTTTTATATTTGCTTGAAGTGTGTACACATTTTTGGGCACCCTCTGTATCTACACGGATCCAAAGCTATGCCTGTGAAGGCGTACATAAAAGCGTCTAGGCGTCTCTAAAAACTTCACTATTAAAACAAAATTACCGTCTGTTTGTTTACTTTTTAAATAATTTTACTTGAATTATTAAATGTTTCTACACAAATTCCTGGAAATTTTATATACTATTACCTAATTTTTAGAAATTTATACTGTGCATGGAATCTCGAAAAACAAATAATGCAACTGAACAATAGCAACTATTACATTGAATAAAATAATATATTAAAACTGGTAAAAGAGGAAATAAAATAATTAATTCAACTTATACTTCATTTATATTATCGAGACTATTAAAACCTCAACACCACACAATTTCAGCTACTGACAACGAATACGGATGAATACTAGCAAAGCAGAGACAAATCAGGGAGGGAAATGCCTAATGTGTAACTTCATTTTATGGACCACATTTTCAATGGCAAAAAGTGATACTCCTAGAACTCTAGAAGTTTGTAACATTTATTCTGAGATATCGCTATAGCGTTATCCGCTATAGTTAGCGGATTTTTATGATTTTTCATATTTTTGTCTGCTACTTCAGGGTGTAGCTAAATAGTGTGTTTAGAATTGGATGCTATATAGATTAATATGTTTGGGCATTTATGCCGAATTTTTCCTGTTAGTACATATTCGTGTAAATATAAGCGCATATTTTGCAATATTAGTTAAATAGACTTATCACTAAAACGTTTAATCTTTTCGTAGAATCTATTTATTTGAGAACGTTTATTGATTAGAAACAGCATGTCACACTGGAGGAATACTGGAGAAAGGAAAGAAAACGAACTTTTCTATGTTCAAGATCCTGTTGGCAGAAAATGGCCGGGCTTTTACGTGTGACAATTTGCGTATACGTATGATAACTTATTGCAATGCAGCACTGAAGCTGTAGAAATAAAGTGAAATTTTAAGATGAAAATACATTGACAGTATGCTATTGCGTGTTTTCTGTAGATAATAAAATATAAGATGCATGATATTTATTGATATATTTTTTAAACGAGACAAGAATTGCAGAGACATACAATGTAGCCTACTTCACTAAGGTGAATATACACTTCAATTATTTCTCCTGAAAATTAGATTATGTTTTGTTTGGATAAAAATATATCTTTTCATTCCAAATATGCTTCTCCTGAAATTTTATTAACCCTTGGCACTCGGGAGCTATTTACTATCAATTTGTGCTGTGACTCAAGGCATCGGTGGGATGACAAATCAATTATGGATCTTGACTCGTGAACTTGGTACTTACTTGCGGCCTAGTCACTGGAAAGGCATATCCTAGAAGACATATCCTATTCTCTGTTTAAGTCGTAAGACATCTGTGAGACGATGACTTGGATGCGGAGGGCCGGATTACCAGTCTGTGGGGCTCTAAGTAGTAAATATTTTGGGACCCCATTGATCATTTTTTATCAAAATCTATACATTAAACTCCAATTTTTAATTTAAAATCTATCTAAATAGGATTTTTATAGTTGTTTATAAATGTATGACAAATTGAAATCTAACTTAACTACAAAACGAATACAAAATTTATGCATTTCATTTGTCAATCAATGTATATTCATTAATTCAATCAATCAATGTAATTCATGTTGGTTTACATTTAACTATTCGTATGAATAGTGGATATATAAAAAAAATAACTCATTTAAAACATCTCTCCACACTTTTCTCGGCAAAATTCTTTTATTAAATTATCAAAATTTAAGCGACACATAACATCAGATTCAATTAATAGTAAAGCCAATGAACTTAATCTATATTCTCGCATTGTCCTCCTCAGAGAATTTGTTATCCTTTTTAACTGTGTGCTCCCCAGTTTATCATTAGGGGGCGAATTTTAATGAAATGTCTTTTTCTTCTCTTCAGTTTAGAACAATGCCGTTTAATACAGAAATTTATTTTATGTTATGAGAAAACGAAATGATCGATTTTTATACATTTTTACTTTCTCGTATCCGGGAGTTATATGCGTAGTATAGAGAAGTTATGTAATGCTGTGGGAAATAGATTTACAGATTTCAACGAAAATATAGGTTCCGGGGTCCCCTAATACCGAAAAAGTTGTTTTTTTTAAAACGTCTTTACGTCCATCCATATACGAACAAACCTTGCGCCTAAAACACACGTACGATCTTTTCCAAATTGAAGACACCCCTGTCCATCTCTCTAGTTGAAGCTCTGAAATTTTGAAAAACATTCTTTAAAAGTTGGGGCTTCTTTACATGAGGTCCCCCCCGGACATTTTCAAAATTGTCTCAAAAACGGCTCCATTTTTTTTCTTTGCACTTCTTGTAAGAATAGAGTAAAATACACATTTAAAGGTGCCATAGGTCCGATTTTTACGGTTAACTCTGAATTTTCGGAAATTGCAAAAGTTTGATTTTTTTGGCGTCTTCCCACAAATACAAAATTAAAGATATAGATTTTTCCTTCAAATGAAATTTGTTGTCAATAAATAGTTCGTTTCTTAAGGTCATGTACATTTTTTTGAAAATTTTTGTAGTTTTCTTGCAATAGAGCGTGAAATATTTGCAATTTAAAAAAATTACAAAAACAAGATTTTCTCAAAAGCGGCTCCAAACTTTTTCTTTAAATTTTTGGTAGGGATAGTGCCAAATGCATCCCATTCGATAACATAAACGTCACATTGCTCTATTCTTTGGTTTTTTCAAAAATTACAAAAATGTAATTTTTTGACTTGTCTCTCACGTCGGAAATATTTACACTAGAGGCGATTTCTTTACTTTATTAGATTTAGGAGTACAAGTGCTTTAAATAATGTCAAATAAGATTTCTCGAAAACTCAACAATTTTCTGTGAAAATGAACTCTAAATTCCGCATTTTCAGAAACGCTCAAACGCCATTTTCTCAAAAATGGCTCGAAATTTTTTCTTCAAATTCTTCCAATAGATAGTGCTAATTGCACTCTTTAATTTGATGTAAAGTTCATTTTGGTGTATTCTTTTGTTTTTTCAAAAATTACACAAATTTAAATTTTGTGAAATATCTTTTACGTCATTAATATGTACATTTCCATCGATTTTTTAAAATATATTATTGCATTTAGTGGAAGTACTTCAAATGAAGTTGTTCGAAAACTCAATAGATTCCTGTGAAAAAAAAAAGCTTCAAACGTCGCATTTAGAGTAATGGTTAATCGCCATTTTCTTAAAAAGGGCTTCAAATTGTTTAATGAAATTTGCTATTTAGGACGACGTTATAGCCTCCTTTAATGTAATAAAAATATAATTAGGTTATACTATTTGGAAACAGAAAAGTGTGAAAATTGCAAGAAATTTTCTTTGGGCCGCAATAGATGGAAGTAGGCAAGGATAGACAAGATTGTACAGTTCCAGTCCATATACCAAGGAAATTAGAAAATTGTACTACGAGAAAGTCTGTGGCATTCTGTAGCACCTCTGGTTTGTATTTTGTATATATTTCGGCTAATAAGTAATTCTTTAACCTTTTCCGTCATTTTTAATGCATTTATCGCTGATTTGATCGATTTTAATGTCATTTTAATGGTACTTCAAATAATATTTACGAGGTCCAACAAATGTTTTCCCCAGAATTCATGATTACCTATACGTGGTAGTCAATTCGATTTCTTCGCTCAGAAGTCGTAATGTCAGCCAATGTGAGTATGTAATCTAAAGTTCCTCTGACGCCTGTCAGCGTCATTGGCAGATCAGCCGATTTCGGGATAACTAAAGACAGAGATTTTCTGGTAAAGAACAGTGCAAAATCAAAAGTTTGAAAGCTGAGTTCACTGGAACGAATAGAAGAAGCCTCGATTACATCAGTAACATATCCAACAGCTTACGTTGTTCACCTGAACTGGTTTTGCCCACATTTTTTACGCCATTTTTCTTCGCGTTTAGGGCATTTTAAAAACATTTTAAGAGCATTTCATTGATCATTTTTGGCGATGTTTTCGGTCATCAAAATTCTCCCTCCTAGTTATCATCAATGTTAAAAACATTCTAAAGCAGATTTCTAAGTTCGGAATAACGGTATCATTTATAATGATTTTATAGAAATAAGTATAATTATCATGAATACTTTCATCTTCGTTCATTTTCAAAATTATATAATGATGAAATTGTTTCAATTCTCTGGGAAGATTCAAATCCAGATCCTCAGGATACAATGCGACAAGCGTTTCAACGATAGATGATAACTCATCGTTGGAGAAATCCATGTTTAACAAGGAAGAAAACTTGTCTGACTTTTTTTATTAACCTGGCCTCTACTTTTCATCTCAGCTTGCAGAATGCCAATGATCACATAAAAAGTTGAAACCCAAAATTTGTCTCTTGTACTTAAAACTACGTCTTCCTCTTGACCATCTTTTAACCTGTTTCGACAATATCTTCGTGTAGAGTTTTCTTTATAATCAACATCAGGCGAAACTAATTTCGACACGTTTTCGAGTTTTTCAAAATCTACGCGGAGATCTTGCTAGTAATTTGTCAACCATTCATAGAGATCACTGCAAACTTTCAACTTAATTTCTGCACTTTAAAGAGCTAGATATGTGCGATGAAATTGGTTCAAAATGTTATTCCATATTGTTAGGATAAAAACGTACTCAAATTCTTGCATTTTTATAGCGATATTTGTTGCCTCTCGCCTAAAATCTCATTTTTGATTATTATCGTTGCAGATAAAATCTAACCCGTTAAGAATTTGAGAATATGAATTAAGTATTGCTTCTGTGGCAACAACGCTCGCTTTCCAAAGCGTATCCGAAAGTTTCTTTAAAAGATTTCCATTGTCAACATGTATTTTAAGCACACTCCATCTGTGCGTTGAATCAGAAAAAAATGTGTACAGTGTTTGCACTAATGGAAAAAATTGACGGCTCCCAAACAACAATCGACTGCGCTACGACCAACAATGAATGCAGCGAATGAGCTGCTCATGGGATGTATATCGCATATGTTTTTTCCCCCTAAAATAACACTTGGCATTTCTTTATAACCACCGGATATATTTGCCGCGTTTTCGTACGATTGTTCTCAGCACTTGCAAAAATCAGTGTTACAATCTTCAGATTAATAATTCAAAACCTGAGTAGCAATTTGTTTTCCAATATGATTTTCCAGATCCAAAAATGTTAAAAACGTTCTACAGGCAATCTCTCTGACGGTGATACATATCTTATTATGATACACAGTTGACCAAAGTGGGATAGATCAGATGTTGAATCGCCGGATTAACTGAAATATCCAGAAACTCTTATTTCGTAGAGTGGACGGGCTCAATTATTAGTTCAATATACTCTTCGAATATAGTTTTCGACAAGGATGACACACTTCCTGTAAAAAATGTGAAAAGTTGTTAAATCCTGTACAAAAAAAATTTTTTTAGGAGATTTTTTTAGTTCAGAGATATGATTATCTTTTCCACATTTTCCATAATTTAAAATGTGTGAGGCGATAAATGGATCGATTTTAGCGATCAGTTCTAGCAGTCCCAAATTATTTCCATTATTGACGGATCCAAATTTCTCATTTGATCCTCGGAAAGGTAATCCCCGTACTGTTAACGTTTGAATGACGTCTGCAACTCGAACGTTCGAGTGACGTCTGCAAGGCATGTCAGTATTCGAGTTCTTCTTCGATTTGCTCACTTAACTGAGACTTTTATTTATTTATTTATTTAGTCAAAAACTGTATGTGACGTATGGGGGAGAAAATAACCTGCGCACGCTTTCTTGTGTTTCAGAATCCCTTCCCAACAATTTAACTATTCATAGTTGAAAGATGAAAAAATAGTAATAATAATAATAATAATAGTAATAATAATAATAGTAATAATAATAATAATAATAATAATAATAAATTTTAAAAAGCGAAAGATTAACATTTCAAAAACTAGATATTTTCGTTTCGGAATTATAGAAAACTTATTTGTTACGGTAAGCGAAAGAACTGATTTGATTTTTCTGTATTGCTAACAAAATAGAAACTCACCCTAAGCTCTACTACCACTACAACCAAAAGGAAAGCTCAATAAAACGTGCGCATAGTTACGTCCAGAAGCAAATCAAGGGGCCATCTCAGCATTTGCTCAACGGATCAGGGAAACTGGACAAAAACCCGATCGAGATGGGGGTCATTGACCCGGAAGCTGAAATACATTACTTGTTACAGGCATTTAAGTCTTTTTAAAAAAATTATACAATGCAAATGTAAACTCATTCATTAAACTATATCATTGTTTTGTTAAAGTAAACATTATTTTTCTTTTTGACGATCAGTATAGTCTCTAATTGTATAGAAACAGTTTTGTGACTGACACTTGATGAACATGATTTCTACGTCGTGTTGTAACTATAAATATCAGTATTACATGAAAATATGTTCCCGCCGTTAAATGAGTCATTTTTGACAAATACTACAGATTCGTAAATAAATTGGCAAGGCAATTGTAAGATTCCAAGCTCAATGAAAAGAGGCTTGCAGGGATCACGTGGATGGCATTTTTTCATTATTCGGATAATTTTCTTTTGCAATCTAAATGTCTGAGCACTATAGGATGAGCTTCCCCAGAATATTATGCCATATCTCAGGCGTGAATGTACATTTGCAAAATACACGCAACGAGCTGCATGAAGGCTGACAGAATTAGAAAGAATTCTGAATGCATAACATAATGAGCTTAATTTAGTGTTTAATTTTGTTAAATGTACATTTCGTTTGAGGTTTCATTGAATTGAGAGACCTAGAAATTTCAGACTTCAGTCCAATTCCTTTTCGCCGAGATAAATATGCAAGCATTGCCTCTCTGTGATTCTGAGTATTTTCATCTTGATCAATGACACCCTTATTATGCCAGTCACCAAATTCGGTTACAAATCGCGACAAGACATTGGATAGAAAAAGTTTACATGCAAAACGATACACCGAACCATTTGATAGAGAATACAGCAGCCACTCTCGAGTGTACTTTTTACCATTTGCTTTTTTATTATGAAATAGATTTTTAGAGCAAAATCTTGTTTGTTTCGCATCTTGAAATGTCCTGTGTGAGTTTTCAAATGTTCCTGAATGATGTTGACAATTTTGCGGTCCTTGATTTATTTAGTAGATGGTGTCATCCGCATTAAACGCAGTCCACCTGCCAGATTCGTTAATTCTATTATCGTGATCAGCAAAATTTTGAATTGCTGGTTTATTATCATTATTGACAATAAACCCTTGACCCTGGATTTCTTGCATATTTTCCTCCTCTCCCACATCTTCCACACTAACAGAAACATTTTGTGAGGTTGAAGGTGATGCAGATGGTTGAAAAAACGAAGTTAATTTGAGCAATTTCTGAATGATTTCCTCATATTTCTCTCTTTTCCTCGAAAACTGGGCTAGTTTTCGTTTTTGTGATTCACTTGGATAATTTCTCTTCATATTAAATTTTGATTCGACACATTAAATCACCTACAATAAAATTATTTATGTTATAAATGGACATTTGCAATGGGTGCGAAATTTGATGATAATGATTTAAGTTATTAAAAATGATTTTCATTCAAAGTATTAGTATATTGGCCAAAAGAAAAATGCAACAGTTTATACGTTATTTTTACAAGTGTTCGTGAGGAAACAACTAAAGGTATCCCCCTCCCATAAATTCAATATACAAAAATCTATTAGTAGATAGATTATACAATATTTTATTAAAAATACAAGTATATTTGCGTATGACATTTATTTATAATATATTAACAACTCTATGTAATTCAGAATCTTACTATTTTTTGATGAAACTTTACAAACATACTTTCCAGTGCATTTTAAACGATTTTATGTACCATACACAAGACTCCGATAATTTTTCTAAATCTTGTACTCAAAAGGGGTTAAAAATTTGGAAAGACGCGAATGTGTACAGTTATTTGGTAATCGTCTAATATATACATGGGATACACGGGAACTTTCTAAATAAATCCAGAAAGTCTAAAAAATTTATCAATATTTAAAATATTTTATTAATGTTATTTTGTACACTGTTATATCATCAGTGTCCAATCTGTATACAAAATATATGTATTTAAAGCGAACAAATGTTTAAAAAATTAAAAACCTTTCTATGATTTTACACTTTTTAGGTACCTTGTCGCTATAAATACATGTTATATTTTGTGTACAGATTGGACGCTGACGGTATAACAGCGTACGAAATAACTAACTACTTGGACTACTACATTTCAATAATAAACAAACGTCTTTTATTTTCTGTCTATAATGAAAAACTATATGATATGTAAGTAGGTATATGAATATTTAGTTTAATAAATACAGTTGTATAATAAACACAGACACAGGCACAACACCACTTTAAATTTTGTTTTTGATATGTTGTTGTTTCGTCAAGTTTAAACATGAAATTCGGAGAATACAGATAGCAGCACCGTAAGCCAATAATGAAATTGAACTTAAACAAAAGGCCGGTTGGTTTTAATAATCGTACTTTTGGATAGAAAAATGTAATCCTCCAAAGTTTGAATGATTGAAAAATTGATATTTTTGAACTCATGAACATTAATAATATTATTATAAGTGTATATAAGCAACCTTACATTTATTTAGAAATATTTTAAAATTTAATTAGTTAGATAATATTGATAATCTTTTTAAATGTAAACAAACATCAATAAATCAATTGAAGGGGCCCCAATTTGACGGGGGCCCTAAGCAATTGCTTACTCTCCTTATGCGGCAATCCAGCACTGTGGATGCGGCATTGACTTGGATGCGGTACTGGCAATGGTCGGGGACGCCACTTTGAGGCCAGGGAGTTGACAACTATTCATCATAATAAAATTTATAGCAAGGCCGAGATTGTGAGTAAATGTTAAGAGTAAGAAAGATGGCCATTGGAGAATTTCCACTTTTAAAAGGAGTGTACTCGCGTGAAAGGTATTGAATATAAAATATGTATGAATGTGTGAGTGGTATGTTGATTTTTTCCTTGTTAAGATAATTTGTTTTATGTCAAGTGGGTTTATACATGTATTTTGTTATGTTCTGTGTATTAAAGTGAGAACTGGACTCGTTGAGCATTAAAACGGCGAGAAGAGAATCAGTATAATAAATAGCTACCGACATTGCGTTTCGACAACATTGTGAAATCTGTGTTATTTTCTTTCCAGTAGGTAGTAGAAAACAAATAACAGGGAAAAGAATAGGATAGTCAGGCTCCCAAAATACACTATAATATTATTTTGTTACCTGCATTGGGATGAATTCGCGGACCCATACGAAATATAAATTTGTACTGTAATGGGATAGAGACCTATACAATATAGGAGTCATTGCGGATCTGTGATAAAAATTTAGATTTAAGGTAATAGGTAATAGCTTGTGATTCGTATATAATCAGAAAGATTTTGTTATTAATACTGTTACGGTTCTATGTAGCGAATTAAAGCACAGATATTATTTTAACAAAAACGTTTAATTTGTTTCATAAAGGCACGCTAAAAATACTTGATTTACGTGCAGATAGTCTTCACTTAATTATTTCTTGATACGGCACAGTATCTATTTATTTTCACTACACTTCTCTTGATTATTTATTTTCACTGTTCATTTCTTTGGCACTGTCGCACAGTCCTAAGCACTGACCACTGTCCGTCGCACTAACATAAATGTAACTTCATTTTCTGTGCACTTCTTCTAGAATTCAGTGGGGAATACAATTATTCAAATTATCGTTTCCATGTCGTGGCAGGAAGTAATAAGAGCCAAAATTTATTGCTTATTTATCCTTGAAAATAGATTTTATTACATGGGAGTTTTTTTTTTTGTTTGTTTTTTTCTCCCTTTCAAAATTCAAAATTTATTGCTTATTTATCCTTGAAAATAGATTTTATTACATGGGAGTTTTTTTTTCTCCCTTTCAAAATTCAAAATTTAAGTAGTATATGACTTAGTGTAGGGATCACAGAATTTTGAAAATGTGCACACACAATTCACTTTTCCCCATAGCACGTCATACGCAGTTTTTAACTGTTTTTTTTACGTAAATAAATAAATAAATAAATAAATAAATAAATAAATAAATAAATAAATAAATAAATAAATAAATAAATAAATAAATAAATAAATAAATAAATAAATAAATAAATAAATAAATAAATAAATAAATAAATAAATAAATAAATAAATAAATAAATAAATAAATAAATAAATAAAGAAATAAATAAATAAATAAATAAATAAATAAATAAATAAATAAATAAATAAATAAATAAATAAATAAATAAATAAATAAATAAATAAATAAATAAATAAATAAATAAATAAATAAATAAATAAATAAATAAATAAATAAATAAACCACTGTTCGATGCACTGATCACAGTTCTCGGCGCTGACCACGGTTCATATTACTGACCACAATCCACTGCACTGCTATTCACCGCGATGCACACACTTCACAGCTCAGCTTCCACTTTAGACTGACTCGCGGCCTTCGGCCGCGGCGTATTTATACTAGACTGGCAACCGTCTAGAATTTTCTGGAACTTGCAATAAACATGGCGAACACTCCGGGACCATCTAGTTCGGGGGGAGCGTCGGCAGATGTCGCAATCCGCGCATACCCCAGAATCATCTAGTTCGGGGTGGCGCCGGCAGATGCAATATTCGTTACATTACAAAGATAGGGGTTTGCACGTCACACGCAATTGATATTTTGGGAACTCGCCGAATAAATTAGCCCTGTTTATTTGGCGGCCATTATGCCAAAGGAAATATCTGTTTATTTACATGAATAGGTCTAACTCGCCCAGGTTGGGGAGAAATAATTAATCGCATCAATTATTACATATATTAATAAGTGTAACGGTTTATGAACCGTTACACAGGGAATGTGAAAAGAGCTTGGAAGCTGTCATTCGAACCTGCTGTACATACATTCTAAGTAACATTTTCTGCCCCCTTGAAAGGTATTCTTTCAACGAATTATTTTATATTTTAACATTTAAATATCCCAATAATAACATTATCAAAACAATTACACAATGTACATAATACACACAAGTTACATAATATGTACATATTACATAATATTACAAGTTACACATACACAAGTTACATAATATGTACTATTCTTTTTTGCAGTCTTCATCTTCTATTGGTAAAAGACTAATCTTTTTTACACTTCTGGTAAATATTCCAGTAGTTGTTTTAATAGTAACAACTCTAACTTCTCCGTCTGGTCCTGCCACTGTAATGGTGGGACATTGTCCTCAATGAGAAGGACTAGGGAACCAACATTAATTCGTAATTCAACATTGACTCGAATCGTGCCATTTTAATCTTTTCTGAAGTTCTTGGAGATATTCTCGCTGCCACCGCTGCCAAAGTCATTGCCTAACCTTTTGGAGGTGTTTCCAACGAGACAAACGATTATCAGGTTCAATGCTTACATTTAATTGTACAGGCTGGACTAGTGAGTCGCCAATAATGAAATGAGCGGGGGTTACAATTTGAATATTATTAGGATCATTTGGTAAGGGTGTAAGAGGGCGTGAATTCAGTACAGCCTCAATGTCACATAATATGGTATACATTTCTTCATAAGTAAATGAATGACCTTGCGTTTCTGTTAACAAATGTCTTTTGATCATCTTCACTGCAGCTTCACACAATCCTCCAAAGTGAGCCGATCGTGGAGGCATAAACTGCCATTTGATTTGCTGTCGAGCGACGGAAGATGCTATAAAAGTAGATTGTTTCTCCAGGAAAGACTGTATTTCCTTTAAGGCATTTGAAGCGCCAACAAAATTCTTTCCATTATCCGAAAATATTTGTTTACACAAACCCCGACGGGCAGTGAATCTTTGAAGTGCTGCTAAAAATGCGTCTGTTGTAAGGTCAGACACAAGCTCTAGATGGACAGCTTTGGTACTGAAGCAAATGAAAACTGCAATGTAGCCTTTGCTTACGTGTATTCTTCCTCGACTGCGGCTTTCTCTGATAGAGATTGGTCCTGCATAGTCTATTCCCGTTGTAATAAATGGTCGAATAACTGAAGTGACTCTCTCTTTTGGTAGGTCTCCCATGCGTACTTCTGAAACATCAGGGCTAAAACAAAAGCACTTGAGACACCGTTTGACAATCCTAGTGGCTATTCTTCTACCAGAAATAGGCCAATACTTTTGACGAACTGCGTGTAATAACTGTTCTGGTGGGCAATGTTTCAAACGTTCATGTTCTCCTTTCATGATCAGCTCTGTAATTTTATGATTTACAGGTAGAAGAATTGGATGTTTTTGTTCTTCTGTTAGGTCAGAAAATAGGAGTCTTCCTCCCACTTTTATCAATCCATCTTGTTCATCGATAAATAAGCTGAGCGATTTTAATGCAGTTCATTTTGGGAATCGCACTTTGTTCCTCAAGCACTGTCTTATGTGATGGAAAGTCTCTAGCTGCATCAATTCAATCACTTTATTTTCGGCCTGTTGAACCTCTTCAACAGTTATTGAACCAATTGTCTTCACATTTTTAGACTTGCAATTACGAATAAATCTTTGCCAAATTGTGACTGCACGATACAACTTAAAAAAATGAGAATCTATGTAAAAGGCTGTCTGTACAAGTTACAATCAATGTCACTATTGTTTTCAATTCTGGTAACTCGGTCTCTGTATCTTTCAAGTATTCTGGATGTGGATTAGGAGTACTGAGCCATGGAGGTCCCATCCACCAAAACCATTAGTTTTAAAGCTCTGATGCTGCAATACCTCTAGAGAGAATATCCGCAGGATTTCCCTCCGATGAAACGTGTTTCCACACAGCATGTTCTGTCATTTCTCTAATCTTCGCTACCCGATTTGCTACAAACGTCTTCAACAATCTTGGCTCAGTATTGATCCATCCTAAGAATATAGTGCTGTCACTCCATAGTCTCACTATATCTATTTTATCTCCTAAAGCTTCTTCTAATTTCTTTAGGAATTTTACGAGTAGAAGAGCTGCCTCTAATTCAAGTCTTGGTAATGAGACAGTCTTCAGGGGTGCCACTTTCGCCCTTGCGCAAATAAGATTGGAGGACACCTTGATGTGTTCTGTAGACTGCATAAAAACAAGCACCTAATGCCTTTTCGGAAGCATCACTAAATCCGAATAAATTAAAAGTTTTTAACAAATTCCCAGGATTCACATTCCTCGGTATGTAGATATTATTAAGTTGCTCTAGAGACGAATAGTAATCAATCCAAATCTTTAAATATTTTGGTGGTAATAACTGATCCCATTCCATCTTGTCTGCTCACAATAATTGCATCAAGATCTTACCCTTGATTAATACAGGAATGACAAGTCCAAGAGGATCATATACATGTGCAATCTTTGAAGCAACGTCTCTTTTAGTTTCAGGGTTTTGTGTTGACAGTTTCATTTTAAACAGGAGACAGTCCTCTGTTGAATTCCAAAGCAATCCTAGGGTCTTACTAGCTTCATCATCTAGAACCAATAAAGGTGTTTTACCTGAGTTTTTGACGTTTTGTAAAATTCTCTTGTCGTTGGATCTCCACTTGCGTAACAGCATCCCTCCGTTCTGTAAAATGGTTTGTAATTGTTGTTGTAGACAAATTACATCTTCTATCGTACTTCCACTTGTTAAACAATCATCCATATAAAAATCTTCACGGATAATCTTTGCTGCAGATGGAAATTCTTTTTTGTTTATATCAGCCAGTTTATTCAAACACCTCATGGCATGATAAGGCGCAGATGCTGTGCCATACGTCACTGGGTTTAATTGATATACCTTAAAATATGAATTTGGCTCTTCTTTCCACAAAATTTGCTGATATTTTCTATCATCAGGATGTATGAGAATTTGTCTAAACATTTTCTCCACGCCAGCAGTTATGACATATTTGTGACTGCGAAATCTAATAATGATATGAAGAAGATCTCTTTGTAAATTCGGCCCTGTCATAAGCTTATCGTTTAGAGAAGTGCCATTTGAAGTTTTTGCCGATGCGTCAAATACAATTCTGATTTTCGACGTTTTGCTCTCTGGGCGTAATACTGCTTGATGTGGTATAAAATATGAATTAGCATGTACTTGGTTTTTCTCTTTATCAACTAAAGTCATGTGTCGAAGCTTTTGATACTCATCCATGAAATCTATGTAAGCTTTTTTAAGCTCTGGTTGTCTAGAAAGCCTTCTTAACAATGATTCTAATCTTTTAACTGCGTTTTCTTTCAAATTACCCAGAGTAACTTCTTGTCTGATAGGTAAGCGAACAACAAATCTACCTGTTCCATCTCTAAAAGCAGTATTAGCAAATTGTTCCTCGCATGTTTTGTCCTCTTTTGTAAAGCACTGAGTTTCTGGAAGTGTTTCATGAATCCAAAATATTTCTATTTGTTGCGATAACTCTTCGTTAGAAACTTTCAAGCATGTATTTGAGGATTCTCTCGTGTTTTCATTAAATTCGCCTCCAATGATCCATCCTAAGCGTGTGTTTTGTAGAGCTGGTTGACCACTGATGGAATTTCTGATTTGACCAATAACTATTTTCCAAAAAAGTCCAGCACCAATTAATAAATCAATATTTCCAGGTTTATTAAATGTGGGATCTGCTAAATGAACGCCTTTTGGAATTGTAATTTGCTCCATATCTATTTCCAGTTGAGGTAATTTCTCTGTGATACATGGTAGAATTAAAAACTCTGCATATGTTTTGAACTCATTATTCAATGAAATAAGTTTAACACGAGTGATTCTTCTCGATTCTGTTTTGGCATTATCAATTCCTAGTGTTTGCGTACTCGCTTCACAAGTATCTAATGCTAATTTCTTGCTCAAATCTTCAGTCATCAAATTAGACTGGGATCCTGGATCTAATAATGCAAGACACCTTCTTCTTTTTCCATGAACGTCTTCAATGCAAACCAAGGCAGTCGATAGTAAAATCTGTGATGTTTTTCTTTTTGCTAAGTTCACGCTGCAGCGCGCTGTCTGAAATAGGTAAATCTCGACAATCACGACAATGATTTACACTCAACTTCTCTTCATTCTTTTCTGTCACTTTGCTTTCTTCTTGATGTAGCAATGTGTTGTGAGAGCGACCGCATTTTTTACATTTAGACCCCTTGCAGTATTTTGCTATATGTCCTAACTTCAAGCAATTGAGACAATGTCCTTTATCTTTGAGAATTTTCCTTCTTTCTTCAATGCACTGATTTAATAACATTTCACATTTAAAAATAGGATGGTTTCATCCACATACGTTACAAATACCTTGAATTGTTGCCATAATAACTTTATTTCCTTGTTTTTTATCTTTCCAATTTGTCTTTAAGTTCACAGGTGTGCCTCTGTTTTGTTGCAACAGCATATATGCTTGTGAGCATTCAATTAAAAACTTCAAAAATTCATCTAGAGTCGGAATATTTTCTGGATTACTTCATTTTACTCTTTCTTGCCAATCTTTTTGTTCCACATAATCTAAATTTTTCCTTGCTAGATGAATAATTAAAGTGTCCCAATGTTGAGTCGGTTGTTTCATGGCTTTCAGCGAAGAAATATGAGTCTGGATATGAAAATGCAGCTGTCGTAAAGAGTCTGATTTCTTGTCTTTAGATATGGAAGGAAACTTCAATAATTCTTCTAAGTGTGTTTCAATAATTATAATTTGGTTATCATATGTTTCTACCAGCAGATTCCATGCGCTTGTATAATTTTCCTCGGATATCTGGAATCCTTGAATTACCTTCAAAGCTTCACATTGAAGAATTCCAATCAAATACTGCTGTTTTTGAACATTTGTTAATCGCATATCTGTGTGAATTGTGGCTTCGAAACTGTTTTTGAAAAAAATACATTTTGAAAAGTCTCCATTAAATTCCGGTAATTTTATTTCTGGTGATCTCTGCATTTTCATATTGATTTTGTCAGAAACTGTTTGATAATGAACATCACCCACCTCTTCAGTCGGTGTATGTTTATCTTCTCCAGCATCAACGATTTCTTGTAATGTAGCTACAGTCTCAAAATAAGACGACTCGAAGAGTTCTCTTTCCTTTTCACACTCTTGAATAAACATTTCTGTGGCTTCATCACCTGCTATTTCTTCTTGCTTGTTTTGAAATTTTTGCCAAGTTTCTTCACATATTTTTAATTTAACTATTGCCTCTGATTTAGTTGTCTTTATTGATGCTATTTTTCACTCTTATTAATGTTCCCTTGATTGAAGCTCTTGATAATTTCAATTTATGTAATAGCTACATTTTTTAGGTTACTTAAATACTTTAAGTATCTAATTGCTTGAATAACTCTGACTTTGAAATTAATAACTCACACCTTACCAAATGATCTTATAAACAAAAACTATTACATGTTCGAATGAAGCGACTCACTAACCTGATATATGCTTGTCCTTGCCCTAACGTGGGCGATGACTCTTGACTTATGATGCTTTTCCCGGTTTATTTGAAATCACATGCGATTTGCACATGTCTGCTTTTCTCTGATTCAGTTGACATTTGTTAAATTCTATTTGTATTCACTCTGTGGTTGTGTGCTTATATCTCAGGTTGCTGAGAGTCGTGCCCCACGTTGGGCGCCAATGTTAATTGAGAAGGATGAAACTCATATGTGACATTTATTGAGCCATTGAATCGTAACCACTAAACAAAGTCTTGGCAACTGTCAGTGCCACCTGCAGTACATACATTCTAAGTAACATAAGTTAAAAAGTAAATTCTTATTTATGAGTTAACTTGGCCTTTGGACACCTGATACATGTCGAAGTCTACTAGATATTCTAATCTCAAACTGGGAGAGGTGGCTCCGGGCGTCAATTGATGTCACTGCAGTGTCTCTGTTCGGGAGGTCCTAGGTTCGAGACCTGACGGTGGCAGGATTTTCGACACTAGCTTGTCAGCTAGGTCGAATTCAGTCGCTGAAAGGAGGAGAATTCTGGCGGTCGGTTGCTCTGATCGGTAGTGTTCAGTGGTTTCTCCGATCAACACGCGTCTGGAGAATTCTAGCGGCCGGCTGCTCTGATCGGTAGTTTTCCGTGGTTTCTCCGATAGTCACCAGGCAATGCCGGAGCAGTACCCTAATAAATGGGCCACGGACTACGCGCGATCTTTCCCTCCTCTTCCTTGTCCTGTCCTCACCCCTTATATACACGCATACACTAACATGCAATAACTACCACACATGCCGGGAGACCGTCCGGGGACTTAGAACCGGCTGGGGCGGTGCCCCGCTGGTGGGGAAAACCCCGTTAGCCAACGGTAGGTCGGCGCCGGATCTGGTCATCCAGTGGGGGAAGACCACCGCCAACTGCCGGTCAAAAACACACACTGCACTTACGGGACTAAAGGCCACAGTAGTTGACGCGCCTGAAATGCTAACAATCAAATCAATCCAATCAACGCCGGAGAAGTACCCTAACAAACGGGCCACGTACCGCGCGCGATCGTTCCTCCTCCTATCCTCACTCTTTACGTACACACACTTACACTAACATGCGCTACTCTACCACACCTGCCGGGAGACCGGTCGGAAACTTAGAGCTTGTCGCAGCTGGGGCGGTGCTCCATTGGTGGGAGATACTTGGTTAGGGAAAACCCCGCTGGTCGGCGCAGCATTTCGCCATCCAGCGGGGGAAGATCACCATCACATCCAGAGGAAAAACATGCAACAAACTTACGAGACTAATGACCTAAGCTGTTGATGCGCCCAGAATCACTAATAATCAATCAATCTAATCTCAAAATAAGACACCGAATTTTATAACCAAAGAAAATTGGTATGCTCTTGATATGTTGTTTCAGACCATTCTTCTGCGTTGCATCCCTATATGTATAATTGAGTAACCTCGCGTGTGCGAATGTGCGTTTCTGTCACTCAGGGTTATACCACTTCCCGCGCACCAATCGAGACATACGAGGCGTCATTCGACGCGTCTCGGTCTCCTGATGGGGAACTGATAATTTGCTTTCGAATCCGGTCAGAAAAATTCAAAGAAATTTTCAAAAACGTGTTTTTGCGTGTTTTAACGCTGCGATCTTAGTGGGTAGGCGGAGAATTAAACCAATGCCACCAAAATAGATCTAAGTAGGTGGCGTTGATTAAACACCTATACCCAGAGGCAATTTTTACTCCACGACGCCATCATTTTCTTCTACGAGGACAGGAACACAGATTATTCTGGAACATGTGAAACGCGAGGTAGTGATGCTGGTTTGAACGCAAGAAGTCAAGTGTTTCGTCCGCATTACCGAATTGTTAATAATAAATTTGCCAACACACGTACAGTATTACCTTGGAAGTTATTAAATGTGAAGAACGCCAAGTGATTGCGGAGAAAACCAGAACTGTAAGTAATGTTAGAGAACGGAATCACATGCGTACTCGACTTTGCAGATTTACTTGCTTAAGCATGTCAATACGGGGGAATAATCAAGTGTAATTGTAGAAGATATTGGGACAGAGTTATCGGAATCAATTGACAATGATCTTATTTTAGAATTAGAGAATAACGCTTACGAACAGCTTACGGGTGATCTTTTATTTGCATTTTTGTGAATATTAGTAGAAAAGCGTAGAAAATTTATCTGTACTAAATGCTAACTATTCGCATCATCCATACCGGCATTTTTTCCGGCGATTACAATTTTGAAATTGGAATATTACCAGTTCATATTTGAATGGAGGTAATATGCAAAGTCATTGGGTGTTGGGGTTTTATTTTTGAATCCGGCCACAACTTCGTTTTGCCGTCAATCGATTTTTCGGTATCAAGGACGCAAAGATTCTGGCTACACCACGTGTTAGATTTTTTCTATATTTAGCAATTAGATTTATCCACTTTTGTTACCAGGGCTCGGCAATTAGAGTTTTTGTGTCGAAAATTCACTGTTTTCCAGTGCACGATTACAAAACTTTCTCTTCTTACGTTAGTAAGGGCGAGAAAGTAAAAAGTAATATTTTCGTGCAAACGCTTTTATAAAGTTTCGGTGTGAAGACTCGTTAAAATAGAACACTGATCATTATTAAAAATGTTTTAACAAATTTTTCAATATATTCATTGTTTTGAATAAAATTTCATCTCTAAAACATTCTTTTTCTAAGGCAAAATTACTGGAAGTGATACTTTTGTTTTCCTTGTTATTGGCAAGCGTCTAAGTTCTATGTTACGCCTGATCAGTTATGCCTAATATACCATAGCATACTCTTCAAAAATTCAGTAATACGGCATCTAGTTACGAACGCAGCTCAATGAGCTGCAACCTGTTCTCCATAGTTGTCTATCTCAGCTTTGGTCAATATGCCAAATAGCCAAATTTTCGTTGCACCCCAATACCATAATCAAGCGTGTTCATTTCAGTGCATGAAAAATGTAGTTTGCAACTTTAAAGTATGCGAATAAGAATGAAAACATCGTTTAGAAGCACATTAAATATGGAAATCGTACTATGATAAATGCTTTTTAATCCAGAGATCTGAAAGAAACACGGCATCGCACAGACAAACGAATATGACAAGTCGTCAGAGAACGAAAGATCTTAAGAAAACAATAAATGATGGAACTTTACGGAAGGCAACAATAAATGAATCGATTAAATTGTTTTTCGGGCTGAAATGAAAAGAGAAACTATAGGTGCTACAGAATGGCACAGACTTTCTCGTAGAAATTTATTTCTAATTTCCTTGGTGTGGTCTTGCTCCATTCTCTACCCAGCTAAGAACACTTTTTACATTTTCTCGACTGTTTGCTTTCATAATTGTACAACCGAAATAATTCTTCATGAATATAAGGAAGAGTAAAACGTCGTCCTAAATAGAATGTTTCATTAAAAAATTTGAAGCCGTTTTTAAGAAAAGATGTTTAAGCGTTACTGTAAATGCGATATTTGAAGCTCTTTTTCACAGCAATCTATTGAGTTTTCAAAAAACTTAAGTTAAAGTCACATTAAGCACTTCCAATCTCAATGTAATAATGTATACAGATCGATGGAATGTGCATATTAACGGCGTGAGAGATATTTAAATTATTTACATTTGTGTATTTTTTTGAAAAACAAATGAATACACAAAAATGAATTTTACGTCACATTAAACAATAAAATTAGCACTATCCATTGGAAAAGTTTGAAGAAAAGCTTTTTTAGAAAATGGCGTTTATGCGTTTCTGAAAATGCGGAATTTTGAGCTCTTTTCCACAAAAAATTGATGAGTTTTCGAGAAACTTGACATTATTTAAAGCAAATATTTCGAGACATTTGACATTATTTAAAGCAAATGTACTCATAAATAAAATAATGTGAAGAAATCGCCTATAATGTATGTAGAGGAGACAAGTCATGAGAGACAAGTCAAAAAAATTACATTTTTGTAATTATTGAAAAAGCAAAAGAATAGAGCAATATGACGTTTATGATAAAATATAGGGTTCGTTGTCACTAACCATACCAAAAATTTAAAGAAAAATTTGGAGCCGTGTTTGAGAAAATCTTGCTTTTGTAATTTTTTAAAATTGTGAATCTTGCACCCACTGATCTTAATGAAAGAACTATTCATGGACAACATTTTATTCGAAAGAAAAATCTCTGTCTCAATTTTATAGTTGTAGGAAGACGCCGAAAAATATTCAAACTTTTGCGATTTTCAAAAATTTAGAGTTAACCGTGAAAATGCGACCTATGCCACCTTTATAAGTGTATTTTACTCCATTCTTACGAGAAATTTAAAGAAAACATTTTGAGCCGTTTTTGAGCAAATTTGGTAAATGGCCGGGGGGCTTCATGTAAAGTACCTCCAAATTTTAAAGAATGTTTTTCAAAATGTCAAAGATTCAACTAGATCCAGATAGACGCGGGATTCTTCAATTTGGAGAAGATCGTACGAACTATTTAAGCACTAGGAGTGTTCACAGACGGACGGACCGAGAGACTTGTTTTGCTTCCAATTGGTTTTTCGGCATCAAGGACCCACAAAACAGGGATTCTGGCTGCACCACGTGTTAGAGGATTTTTTTCTCTTAATTTAGCAACTGGTTTTAGGCACATTTTCGCCACAGAGCCCGGCAATTAATTTTTTTTCTGACGAAAATCCGCCGTGTTTTCGCGCATTACATAACGTTCTCTATACTACGTATATTACGTATACGAGAAAGTAAAATAGGAAGCCCTTGATATTGAGAGAGCAAATTGTACCAGCAGGAAAATGAAACGAATTCTGACGATTCTTCTGGTTGCCGAAAAAAGGAAGCTTCAAAATGAAAATGAAAAACTGCAAATTACAATTTAATATTTACTTTTCCATAATCCAGGCGTATTTTTAAAACTCTTTAGGTTTTGAATATTTAATTTAGAAGTTCAACATTCAAGAAACTTTCGTAATTAATGTCAGATAACGAGTTTATTTCAGAAATTTTTGAGATCCTCAAGGTTTGCACCTCAGTTTTTACTTTTACTTGAACCGTTTTTAAGAAAATGTCGTTAAGCGTAAATGTAAATGCAAAATTTAAAGCTCTTTTTCACAGGAATCTATTGATTTGTCTAAAAACTTCATTTGAAGTAATTTGAAGAACTTCCACTCATAAATTCAATAATGTATACAAATTGGTACAAATGTGCATGAAAAGATGCGAGAGATATTTTGACCAATGAAAATCGACCAATAAATTGGTCAATGAAAATCGTTTTTTTTTCCTTTCAAAAAGAAACTTAGGATTTATTGCTTATTGCGATGTAAAAATTTTAAATGGAAATTTACAACATGGTCCTTTGGTCATGACCGTGTTCGAACCTTTATACTGCACTATACTTCGCGCGCTCTTGATCGACGTCGCCACGAAGGACCATCTTCTCTTCTCCCCAGTGATACGAATTTCAGAGTCATAGTACCGCGTTCTTCTCTCCTGTTCTTCCACGCGAACGTTGCCGAGCCACTGATCCGCACTACTTCAAATATTCGTACTTCTAGTTTGATTAAACTTGCAAAAATAATACCCAGTTCTTTACGATTACACAGCGGAAATGTTTTGAAGTTCCACAAATTAATTACTTGTCCAGAATATTTCCGAGTCCTATCATATACGACTTCTCACAAGTTCTAATTTCCGCGTGTTGTAAAAATAATTAAATTCCAAACTGCTCGTGAACGTTCGAAATTCTATCAGTTCAATAATTAGTAGAGCTCCCTCGCAAAAAATAACAAGTTATACTTTTAACCCACTAAATTATTCGGAGTCCAACGTTCCTCAATCTCAAGAAAAAATTACAAGTACCAATTACACATATAATCTATCCGCGAGCGACCCGCACAGCGTCACGACATATGACAGAATGTCCATTATTTTATTACTGCTCAGCCCTCCACACCTCGGCTTCCCTTTTCTACTGTTTTGTCTCAAAATATCAGACATACTTCCACAGTAGTAGACTATCGTTGCTCTCTCCAACCAATCTCCAAATCGTTTTCAAATCTAACTAGCCATGCCGTCACTTTCAATGCCAGATGAATATTTATTTATCTTGACAAAAACTTGGGCGCCGTTGCTAAGGCGCCATATTCCTATTTAATTACCCTAGCATTTCCACCCATTTACGACAAATAACATGTAATAAAAATGACCCACATATTGGTATGTCACAGTAGGAACAGGATCTACTCTCTTTTCGTGGCCAGGCCCATGGTTTGGCAAAAAGAGTTTTTCTGTCGAAAATTCGCCATTTTACGTACACGATTACATACTTCATCCTCTTACAAAGTAAGTGCGAGAAAGCAATAAATTTATTGTCTTGCATGGAAATATTTTGAAAATTGTATTTTGTTTTCGTTTGAATTCTCGAAGATTGTAGTTATATGTTGCTCACGAAATATTTCGAAATATTATTATTTATTAAACAACCGGACTCACAATCCATATCCTTGTGGAGAAAGGGAAGGAAACTGCATATTCCAGATAAATGTATGTTTGATGGTCGTGCAATCTCTCTTTAAGATTCACGCCGGTATAAAAGCCTGTAGAGGGATATTCCTGCCAGCTTACTTTACGTGCAATACATTAATTTTCTTGTGTTCGATATTTTTGATTGGCTGCTGTTCGGAGAGATGATAATATTGACTTTAATATATTTTTTCATTTATTATAATGTTTTTGATTGATTTTTTCGTGTTTGCGGGCGCGTCAACTGCTTTGGTCATTAGTCCCGTTAGTGTAGTGCGTGTTTTTTCTCGGGTGTTGGCGGTGATCTTCCCCCGCTGGATGGCGAGATCCGGCGCCGACCTACCGTCGGCTAGTGGGGTTTCCCCCTAACCAGGACTCTCCCACCAGCGGGGCACCGCCCCATCCGGGACAAGCTCTAAGCTCCCGACCGGTCTCTCGGAATATGTGGTAGTGTAGTGCATGTTAGTGTGTGTGTGTGTAAGGGGAGAGGATAGGACAAGGAAGAGGAAGGACAGATCGCGCGCGGTCCGTGGCCCGTTTGGTAAGGTACTGCTCCGGCATTCGCCTGGCGTTGATCGGAGAAACCACGGAAAACTACCGATCAGAGCAGCCGGCCGCTAGAATTCTCCTCCAGACAGCGACTGAATTCGTCCTAGCTGAAAAGCTAGTGCCGAAAATCCTGCCGCCGCACACTGGTTTAATCGCGGCAAAAACCTGGCCATAATTGCAAAATTCAAAGTGCGCGTTTGGAATTCTGACTTATCAAATCTCGTTCGGAAGACATTGGAGCATACTACTTCAGCTTCAGAAATTTATTTCAATCATTTTTGTCTTCCACACGGTGTCGTAAAGTTACCGTTGCTCCAACGGCTCGAATTCGTTGATTCTTGCCAACGATATTCGTGAAATTAAAAAAAGGGTTTAAAATTTTTTTTAGGATTCTTTTTGTATTTCCGAATATAAGACACTTATGGCTATAAGTTAAGTATATTTTTAAGAAAAAGTGTATAATATTTTTATATATGATGCGGTTGAATTCTAAACCATGTAGCGTAACAAAGTTAGTCGTATATATTGTAGATTATATTTTTTGTCCTGCGTAGTCCTGCCTCAATTATTATTTTTATTTATCAAGTAGAATGTCCTTAATCAGAATAACACAAATTTAGCTGCACATATCTGCATCTTTTTGTTTTAAAGCGACTATACTACAATGCTACGTAGTAAGATATAACACTAGATCGCCCCCGATGGTTTCTTCGATGCCACAGGGAATTGATTTCTTGGAATAATTTTTTTACTTCTCCTTCAGATAATTACTTTTAGTAGTAAAATTAATAATATAAATTTTTGGAGGGATTAAACAATAATAACCAAAGCCACCGAGCACTTTCAGATTTTTAGTGTATTTTAAGGATTCTTCTTTGCTTGACGCAACAAACAAAACTATGGGTAACTAAGGTGTAAAAGTGAATTCAATGTGATCACCTCAAAGTATTGTTAACTAATTTTTTATTCAATTATTCATAATTAAATATTAAATAAAATATTGTTTATTCAATTAGTGCCGACGAAATTAGATCAGTATACATAGATATTGGGTTCCCAACAGATGGGTGACATTTGTTTGAATATATATATATATATATATATATATATATATATATATATATATATATATATCGAAAGGGATTCAGATTTTTTCTTTTTTTGTACGGATAGTGCTAAACGGACAGGATAACATGACATAAATGCCACTATCATGTCTTCTGTTTTTAAAAAAATTAATAAATTTTTTAAAAAATGTCTCTCATGACGTCAATATTTACATTACAGGCATTTCATATACATTATCACATTTGTGAGTACAATTGCCGCAATCAGTTTTTTATGACGTTTCTTGGAAAATATGAAGTTTTGAGTGCAAATGTGCTTCAAAATACGCACTTTCAGAAACGATAAAACGATATGTTCATAAAAAATGGTTCTAAATCTTTCAATGAAAATGTGCATTTAGTCACATTTTTTACCCTTCTATAATATTCTTATTCTTAAAAGTTCTATTAGATATCCGAAAAATTGAGAAAACGTAAAAAAAATGTTTTGGGCGCCAGGAGATGCTGAGAAGAAGGTGGAACAAAAATTAAGAGTTCGACAAATAAGAGACGATCAATTTAACTAGTACGAGAAAATCTATGAGATGCTGTGGAACCACTAGTGATTTTTCACTAATAATTGAGCATCGCCAGTAATAACTACATTATTATTATTATTATTATTATTATTATTATTATTATTATTATTATTATTATTATTATTATTATTATTATTATTATTCCCAATATTTTTGGACTACAAAACTCAACAGATTAACCGAATGAGTCTGTGGGTGACTTTTATACACTCGCTATCATTTGTGGCTTGATAACACAGCTTAGATTCGGTATTACTCCTTGCCTCTTGCAATAATTCCAGGTAGTGTCAACGACTTTTTAATTCGTGGAACTCATCGCCAAGAACACATCCTGTTTCAGAATGTGTCATGTATCGTATGACGTCGGGTGTTGGGAGTGACATCTCAGTTGCTGTTCTGTGTTACAAGAGTACGTTCGTCGTAGGTGAAATCTTTATTCGAATGCGAATAATTTGCTAATCAATTTTAGTTTCTTTCTTTTGAGTGAGTTGTTGAAATATGTTTCGGAAAGGACTCAATTCTGACGAGAGTCTCAGAATATTGTATGATGAGAATGATGAGGTTGATGAGATTTCGGAACAAGTAGAACCATTTTATACATATTTCTACGCACATTGGGCTCATTTTTATGAGTCAGTTAGCCATTTTGAAGCCGCCATTTTGAATTTTGAAATTTCATTATGACATTTGAAATCAATGACCTTCAGAGCCCCATATGTATATTTTTATATGCATATTTCTTTGTTTTTAAATGAGTCGATCCGCCATTTTGAAGGCGCCATTTTGAATTTTGAAATTTCGTAATGATATTCTAATTCAGCGACCTCAAAAACCCCTTGATACCAATTTTTACGCAAATCCACTGACATTTGCAATTATGACCAAGTTTTAGGCCCGATTAGACCAGTGTGTCCCGCCCGCGCGCGCCCGCGTTCGATCCGATCGATACGGCCTCTCGCTTCGGCGCGAGTTATTAGACACTACGTGGGGGCGCAGAGTGTGGAAGTGTGAATTTCGGGAACCATTACGTTTTCCGCGACTAATTTGCGCCGAGTTGTTTACGAGCACCACGTTGCCGTTTGTAATGTCGACGGCGCCGCCGCGCCGGCCGACCGCTGGGAATGTCGTCGGCCGGCATCTTCGACCTCTGGCCGGCGGCGGTGTGGGCGTTTACGCGCCCAGGCGAGATGGAGTGGGAGGTGGTGAGGTGCGCCGTTTGGAAGTGCTGACGAGGAGGTTTATTTCCGCTGATAGTAATGAGTCGGCGTTGGACGTGGAGAGTGTGAAGCGGGCGGTACCTTTGTAGCACGTTGTGCTGATGCAAGACTAGCAAAATACCCGGCGTTGCCCGGCCTTTCTTCTAATTCAATCTTTGCGAGTGAGGGAAAAGATCAATTTTATATAAACCATGGTGCTTAAGATTATTATTTTTAACGTAATTGGTTTAAATTTTTATAAAATTTATAATTTTCTTTCATTTTATTTTACAACACATTGCTATTAGACGATTTTTTTATCTTATGCACAGCTACTGACCTCTAGCAAATAAATTAGATACCAGTTTTGCTGCAGCACTAGTTAGCTCTGACGGAATATCTTACGAACCACGTGCTCTAAGCGAGAGGCGAAAATGGTGGCGGTGCAACTACAAACATATTATTTATTTATTTATTTATTTATTTTACGTCAAAAAACAGTTAAAAAACTGCGTATGACGGGCTATGGGGAAAAGTGAATTGTGTGCACATTTTCAAAATTCTGTGATCCCTACACTAAATCATATACTACTTAAGTTTTGAATTTTGAAAGGGAGAAAAAAAAACAAAAAAAACTCCCATGTAATAAAATCTATTTTCAAGGATAAATAAGCAATAAATTTTGAATTTTGAAAACATTTAAAATTCATTGTTAATGATGTTAAATTTGTGAAAAACTTTTTAACAACCTGATGGAGGCTTGAAATATTTAGCCGACACGTCGTGAATGTCAAGATTTGTTTTGTTAAATATAATGGTTCGTTAAAATATAATTAGCCCGGAAGTGCTCGCAATAGGTAGACTCATGCCATTATCCGCAATGTATCTCTCAGATATAGCTAAAACGTTTTGTGAATGCGAATGATATGAAGGTCCATTTACAGAAATGCATATTTTATTCAGTTTGTACATTTCCCCAATGCAATTTTTAATGGATCTTAAACGACAGAATTCTTCTCTGTATACTCATAGTGAGAAAGGTAAAAATTGACAAAGTACACGCAAACACAAAAATATTTAGAAAGTCAAAGTTCGCATTTCCTTCATTCCCCTACAATCGTCTTCTGCACATCTGCTTTCCTTTTGGTAAGAAATTGTGACAGTCGATTGTAGATAAGACAAATTATTACATTTTTTGAATAGGCATTTGTCATATACACGGCTGAAAATAATGCAGTGCCCGTACCACCCAGGCCAGGAGCTCACAATGCACTGGTGCTATTGCATTCAACGTACATGGCATTGCGCAGCGCAGCAATCAAGTTTCAACATGTTCACGGGATATGATTCAGCGAAAGGATAAAAAGAAAAAGCCAGGCGATCTCAGAAAAGTACAATGAAGGAATACATGAAATATCAGACGACTAATGCATCGCAATAATTCAGGCCGTGACTTATAATATAATAAAATTGCCGTGACTTAGATCTCACAGATCTATTGTGAGCACTCCCGGGTTAAGCCTTTCCTCGTTAGAACTTACGAGCCACGACGACTTCAGTGATTGAAGGGTGCATACACGTAAATAAGTAAAAATAGATAAATAAGTAAATAAATAAATAAAATGGAGGAGCAACGAGGGGCACATATAACTGGCACGTGCGCTATGCCCTGTTGACCACGAGAACCACGTTCTGTCGCGCTCTTCTCCACCGGAAGTGCGGTCAGCGGATGCTCGAATGCGACAGACAAGGTGAGGAGGCAACGACCGCTGCTCCGGCGGACGACGAAACTTTTCCACATTCAAACGCACGCTGTTTACACAGGGCGACTTTGCATCAGGTGGCTAGAAAGAGGAAATACCTTTTTCTTTCAAGGGACCATCGTCAAGAAATTAACAACTTGGAGAAGGGTTTAATTGAAAAATTTTCAACTATTGTCACGTGCTTCAGGTTTAAATGTATTATTTTAGCTTATCTTTTTGCACTACAATACTTTACAATATTATTCTTCTGGGGAGGAGTAGTTGGCCCTGAAACCATAACGGAAATTAAAATCGGGGTTACCAACTACGTTTTAATTATTTAAATAATAATTTGTAAGAATTCGAGGAATTAGCCATCATTAACAGATCTGCTATGCAGAAGTGAAAATAGCCTAATTCTAGCACATCTGATGCAGCAGATCTGATGATCATAGCAAAGCCATTGAAAGATGATCGTGATTTAAATGATTAATGAAATGTTAGAAGAGAATATCAACTTGCCTTATGTTCTAAAATAATGTAATGAAAATTAAAATATTGGATATTGTGTGTTTAGAGTTTGGAGATATTGCTGTACGTTGAAGTCTTTATTTATTTCACTATCCATTATATGTCAGGTGTCAGATGTTGTTTTCTCAGATTTGAAACGTTCGTGCAAAATAAGTGAGCATGATATACTCGACTTATTAACGACCTTCGCAACGGAGCGAAATGATTATTATTGGAACTAGCAAGAAATTCTTCAACTGCCATGAACATCAAAAAATAAAACTTTTAAAGATATTATTCCCTAATGCTGTGACATTTTGCGCCATCTAAAATTACAGAAATTAAAAGAAACTTCGTCGCTTCGTCAAAAGGCAATGACACGAGTTATTAGCATCGTTTTGTGCGTACATTAATTAACCTTTTATAATGTTCTGACATGGTATGCTAAAACTACTATTAATTTTCAGTAAATCTTTCGGCTTTATTTCCATCTTCTACTACGGCGGAACGTCAATCGACAAGTGTCTTGAGTAATGATTGATGTTTTGTTGCGGGATGAAAAAACGTCCAGAAATATGTATCTGCAATAAAAGGCCAGTCCACTTTGAACGATATCAAGAGTACAGCTGTCGATATCTTTGACCAAGTACAAAGGACTTATTCGTGTAATGCTAACAAGCATTCTTAATGCAAGACAGTTTCTATGCCGTATAAAAGAAGGTTATATGCGCTATGATAATGTTTCATTAGAGCACTCAACAGATGTTATAAGAAGGTTCATTTAGCACAAGAGTCATTATCAATTTATTAACACTTCTTTTCCATTCTACTTTTCCTTCTTCTCTATTTTAAAACATTCTGTAAAAAAATAATAGAAATAAATAGTTATTTAAATAAAAATGATTTTGTTGTCTCCTTAGAAAAAAGTTCAATTAATGTATATTTGATACATCTTTATATATTGAAACGTTTCATTAATTTCACAGACTGAACTCTGCATGAAAATAGACATAGTCAATTTACATCATAACCGAAAGAAAAATTAAATACAATAGAGTAGCGCCCTCCACGACACTTAGCCTACAGGACAGATATAGTAATGGACAGTGACACTTCAAGATGTGAAGATAACTAATAACAAAATACTCATAAAGCCAATTCAAGTGCAGAGAAAATTCATCAAGCGGAGGCCATTTAAATTTGCATGTGCCTATGCAGCTCTAGAACAGGCCTCGATTGTGACACAGTTTCAAACTGTGTGAAGATTATCAGAGCGTATTCCATTAAACGTACTCTTTTCTCATCTGCAAATTATAAAAGCTGTAAGAAGTTTACTTAGTGTTATATTGTTTCCATGTCATCCCCGAAATAAACAAAACATTAATAACCTAATTAAATATAGGGTTTCCTGAAATAGTACAAGAATAATGGTTCACGTTCAATAGTTTGAAATATACAAAGTTGTATTGTTAGTGTCGTCTTTAGTTTTATATACATAATAAACATGGCTTTTGATTGCTCGTAATTTTTTCTAGTCCGTGGCCTACACAATGAAAAAGTGCTAGTCTTTCACATATATTAATTTATCCTCCGCGTTCGGTCATTGCTTTATTTCCATGTTTGCGAGATTGTTGTATTTTATTAGTGTCCTTTAAATGCCATATTCTTACCTGATGCAGCTTGCGAGTAGCACCGATTTTAGACCACTTTTCATTCTGCTTAGAAACTCACCTGAAAAGAATAAATCAAAATTAGAATAGCCAGTGTGCAAACAAAACAGCTTATAAAATAAATAGCAAATTATTCACTTTTAAATCAGCAGCATGTCTACCAGTGGCGGCCCGGCACTCTTCTTAAGAGGAAGAAACACAAAGAAGTGAATTACATAAACTACTTCAATTGAAGCATACAACACATGAGGGATCGTCCATAAATTACGTAACGCAAACGAGAGGGGTTGAGGTAATGTTAATCTGCGTTACACAGGGGTGGGATATCATAGTTAAGTGCTACGTAACACCTATATTTATTTTTAAAATTCATCATCGTTTCCTGAAATAATTTCTGTTATTCAGTCTGATACAGAAACATTGAAATACTACCAAATTAAATTAAAAATATAAATAAATTAAAACGTTATGATCTATAAATTGTTCAAATAAATGGATTTGTTTCTATCAATGGTCTATTGTTTAAATTTGTTTTATTGTGAAGAAAAAATTCAAAACCGATCTATAGAATATTCTTCAATTCGCTTAATGGGCGCAGTAGACTCGAGGTCCATGCTTCATTAACGACTTGGGCACGTCTTGTGTTCAGAAATTTTTCACCCCTCCGTGTCCTTCCTTCATTCAAAAATTGCCTTCAATTTTATCAGTAGGTGCAGACCGCATCGACAACTAATTCTGACTTTAATTATCATACATTCTAATATATAATATAAATAAAATTAATACACCTCATTACTGCTTCATAATTTATTTTTACTAATTGTAAATGGAGGGTCTTATCGAAAGCGTAACGTAATTATTTAGGGGTGGTGGTGTTTCAAGCACGGGTTACTGGGGGGGGCAGAGGGGCTATACAAAATACTCGAAATTTGCGTTACGTAATTTACAGGCGATCCACTAAATTTCATGCGTCGACTTGCGATGGGTTAATAGAGAAAGAGCTATCGGTTTGGTGTGCCCCAGGGCTTCCGCCAGCCTTGTGAAATCGCGCAGCTGCTGCTTGGCTCACGTTCGGAGTTCGACGCGTCCGGGACTCGTGGTCCGCGTCTTTGCTGGCGTGCTGAAGGGTTGCGAGTAGATAGCAGCTCAAGAGAGGGATATTCACGCTTGTGTTTTATAGTTTCATTAAATCAGTTTCTTCTTCTGGCCGCAGGAGCGCTGTGGAATATGAACGATTAACACACGAAAAAAGGAAACACTGATAGATCCTTGTCAAGCCGATTAAATGTAAAGCGCACGTTGTTTAAAATTTGACCAAAGTAGAAAACCTCATAACTCTCAAGTAAAATGTACTACATTTTCCCTCAAACATCAAAATAAATAAGTTTGTCAATTTCGGACTTTCGGAAGAACACAGGTGAGGAGGAGTTTCCTCCATTCCCTTTCCTTAGAAACCTCCATCCATGCCTGCTTACCGGGAGATCAGGGCATCAAATGATGTCATCGTAGCACCTTTGACCGGGAGGTCCCAGGTTTAAGACCCGTCGGTGGCAGGAATTTCGACACTAACAACATAGCTAGGTCGAATTCAGCCGCAGTGTGGAGGAGAATTATAGTGACCAGCTATCTCATCGGTAGCTGCCCGTGGTTTCTTCTATCAACACCAGGACAACGCTAGGAGCAGGACACCAACATATGGGTCACGGACTACGCGCGATCTTTCCTTTATCTTCCTCGTTCTTTCCTCAAACCTTACTTACACACACGTACACTTACATGCCCTATACTAACACACATGCCGGGAGACTAGAGCTTATAGCTTGACCTGGCTGGAACGGTGCCCCACTGGTGTGAGATATTTGATGGGGAAAAACCCAAGCCGACGGTAAGTCTGCGCTGGATCACGCCATTCAGCGGGGAAAGATCACCGCTAGCTCCAGCGATAAAACATGCACTACACTTACGGGGATAATGACCTTAGAAGTTCACGTGCGTTGAATAAATAATCAAGTCAATAATTGAATGTTAGTAGTAGGCATCAACTATTGATGCCTACTAATTAATGATTAATAATTAATTACTAATAATTATTACTAAATAATAATTACTAATTAATAATGATAAACTACTAAATAATGATTTTTTCATGTATAATAAAATATAAAAAGTAATTAAAAATACTTGTTCAAAATTATTCTCGATTTTATGTGATTCAGAAAAAAAATGATTCGAGTTCATTCTTTCAATATCACGTGCTTCAGTAGCAACATAGTAATATTCGGTGTTATAACCATTAATGATTTCAGCATAGCCTGCAATTACTTATCCGCTCAAATATTTGCAGAATTGAGAGAATTCTAGAATGAAATTTAATGATTACTCTCTGACTTATAAAGTAATTGAAATCATACTAAAGCAATATTCATCTCAAGAATGACATGTTTAATATCTTGGACATCATATTGTAACGATACCGAATATTATACCCCGCCTAATCGTATACAAAAGTTTTGCGTAATCAAGCGCTCGCGCCTTTTGCGTCTTTTCTGAGCCGTCGGACGGCTGATTCGTTACGCACAACTGCTGTCGCGACATCTCGGCGCCAAGCAAGAAAGGGGGGAAACTGTTTGTTTTCGCCAACGCCGACGCGGGTCTATCCCTGGGGATCTAGCTGGGAAGGGGGGCTGCGCAGTTTGGAAACTCTGGGAGGGACCACCTGCGTTTATTTACGAAAAGTGTGCGAGTGAGAGCGCCTCATGGAAAATTCCGCTCGACACACCGACAAAACGTAAGATATTATTGGACCAAATTTAAGTAAGACGTAGGAACCTTTTGCCAATAGAAGCACATTTTGTAAAAATTTTGGAAACTTCTAGAACATTTGGGAAACTGGGGGGGAGAAAAGACTTGCGAGCGCTGGCATGCGCCGAGCAGCCAGATCAGAACGGTGGGAGAGATCCTAGTAGGCGGAGCAGAAGGGTAGGAGAGGTGAGCGCTGAGGTGCGCTCAGCTCGCAGAGCAGTAGAGCCGGAGAAGGGCAGTGCCCCTTTTGCTTTAAATTGAGGACGAGTAGTTCCTCCTATTGCTCATTTGTCGAATATATTCTCTTTTGATCTCTACCGATCACGCCCGCGTCGCCCGTCACAATTCACGCGACGAGTATAATCGCGTTGCTGGACACCTGAATCTTGAGCTGTCGTCGCTTTTGGTCGTCGCTTTCGTCGCCTTCATCACTGCACCACCGCCTTCGCCGCTGCCGCCGTCGCCGTGGTCACGCTACGCCACCGCAACCACCGCCGCCGACGCGGGACTCAAAGGGTCTTCCCCGACACCCACGGGACACGCCGCCTGGTGTGAGGTTCGGCGACCTGTAGAGGTTGCCCACCCCAGCGGACCTGCCTGCGAACGGTGACTGTGTTTTGATTGTCGAGCTGCGGCAAGATCTTCAGTGCGCCCTTCAGGCGCGACGCTTGTTTAAAGAAACTCTTATCAAGGAAGTGCTCGCCGCGCATTGGCGACTTCCTTACATTATTAAGTTCCCTGTAATACATTAGTTTTATAGCATAAAAATAGAAGAAATAATTACTAAGACCTTGATTTTGTGTATGCTTAAAATTTAAGTTTTTCATTAAAGTCCATTTGTGTTCTCAATAATTTTATTTTAAATTCATCATCATTTTTTTAAAAATCCGTCCACCATCTATTCTTCTTCACTCTACATGCTTCCTGAGCTAGCCGGCCACACGAGCCCAGGTAAGCAAAGGTAGGTCTGGGAGACCGGGTTCGGTGCAATGTAGATACCAAATTAACCTCGAAAAACAACATAACATCAGTAGCTAATAACACACATAAAAATATTAAAATAGAAAATCAAAATTATCAATAGACTCAGCATTAATATACTATACGACCTTCACTGACCTACGTTTACCTAATTTGGGGTTCCATGGTATATCAGAAATAATCAATTTTTAAAAGAATTATCTATAGAATCTCTGAAAACTTCGATTCTAAAACTTCTTCCTGTTTTTACTCTTCTCTTTCATCTTGCTCTACCACTCCTTTATTCACTCAAGGTAAATCTGTCAATCTTTTTCCACACATCAAATAAAGATATTCTAAACACCTACTACTTCCTTCTTAATTAGCTGTAAAACAGATTCAAACATACCTAAATTCAGTTTTTATTTTTTAATCCAAATATTGTATGTATTTTTCTGAAGGACCCTTCCTGGGTATCCTTAGTTGTCAGTTTCCAATATTATTGTCTTCAAACATTGAACATGTGTGATGAAATGTAGTTACAAAATGATTGTGTATACTACGTAACATAAAAACCCCTGAAAGGCATAATATTGTCGAACAAGGATAATAAAAACTATTAAAAAAATCTCAAGAATGAATTAGAGTTATCTTCGTTCATCACATGAAAGAACATACGACTTCAGGCACGAAGCCGTCACACAATACAAATGTTCAATTATTACATTAAGTGTGGACGCCTACGTCCTGTTCTGAGGTAACATTGTTGACTTAACACCGTAGACATAACAAATCTTATCTAGATAAATTAATTCACCAATGTGCAAATTCATTTAGAATGAAATCCTCCTTCGCAATTGAGATCGGAACGAATCATTCTATCGGAGAATAATGCCTTGATCTCTGCCGTGTAGGTGTCGGAACAAATGTGAGCCACACCCTGGGAGTGTCCTGGGTTACAGTATCGATATCTGGGGAACAAAATCGTTTCACTGGAAGGGCTCTACAATGGTTCGGAATAATTGAAAAGAATAACAATATTAATAATTAGATTTCGGAAGTTTGGCAAAATGCCTATTTATTGTAGTTACGTTATGACATTTAACAATTAGAATCATTTATACTTCTTGAGTTGTTTTAGTAGATTTTCATTTGGTAATTTTTTGTTGATATTTTAGCTTTCGGTGCCTATTTTTCCTGTTTTACCTTATTTTTGCTTTTTCTGGCTTTTTCGTTATAATTTTGCTTTTTTATCTCGGCACCGACCTCGATCAAACTGGAAACATACGTGCAAGCATGGACAACACGAAAGTACAGTCGTATTTTGTCTTTTTGTGGAAAGCGAGACTTAAGGACCTGGCAGTGTTAAAAAATTTAAATGAAAGAGAAATTGATACCAGTCAAGTGTTTTGATTTTTTTCATAGATGACGACAAGCTTTGTTCGCTCAAAAGATCTCATCCTGAGATTTGGATATGGTCTCCGATCCCTTCTCAGAACAGAGCTCTGTATGATATACCCCTATGTGCTGTGTATGATATACCCCTCTCAGTGGTGGAGATTACACAAGTGCGAAGAAAGAAAAATATAATTCAGTTTTCACTGATGCCATTTCAAGGTTCAAACGGGAGTCCACAATAGCATTCCGTAGAGACAGTGTCGCGGGTAAAACAAACTCGCAGTCGTCACACCGGGTGGCCATGTGGAATCTAGACAAAAAGAAAAGGTCGTTTCCTTACACGTTAGTGCTAATGCAAATTTTAGAGTTAGAATACAAATACGAATCTGTTGAATTTTTAATCTTTAACAATAATTTCTTTTAAATGTGATTTTTTTATTGTTTATATGGAGTTTTGCGCCCCTACTTTAGCCAGAATAACTCTTCTTCCGTGCCTATTTTAAGTAAAATAAGTGCCAGAGTGTGCGGACTCTTTTAATCATATATCAATAAAAATAAAGAAAGTTACAACAATATCCAACTTCTAAAGGACGTTTTCACCAAGGCATTACGTTGTAACCAAAGTTACGTTTTCACGAAGGCATTGCAATATCCTCATTCTACATTACACAAGGCTATGTATTACAAGGAAAAAGTTTCAGTGTGCAACGCATCCCCTCGTTTCGGCCAGCGGAGCGTGTCCTCAAAAAATACAGTCTCGGATTTGTTTTTGGTTTTTATTTTCTGTTCGTCCGCCTCCGCCGCCACCACGCGCGGGCGCGCGGCTCGACCTCGCGTGCTTGCGGCGCCCACGCGTCAGCGCCAACGCGCCTCGCTCGCTCTGCGCAGCACGCGAGGGGTCAGCCGCGGTGGGTGGGCGATGGAGAAGGATGAAGCAGTTTCGTAATAAGAGTTATTAGAACGGAGGTGTTCTAATAATCCATGGCTCACCATAAACAACAATGATTGGCTGAGGTGGTTCAGGGCATCGATGATGACTCTGCACTGCCTCTGACCGAGAAGTCCTAGGGTTCGGGTCCCGACTGTGGCAGGCTTTTCGACACTAGCTCGATAACTCTAGACAACGCTAGATAACGAATTCAGTCTCTGTCTTCAGGAGAATTCTAGTGACCGGTTGTTCTCATCGGCAGTTTTCCGTGGTTTCTCCGATCAATACCAAGCCAATGCCAGAGTTGTACTATAACAAACGAGACTGGGACCGCGTGCGATCTTTCCTTCCTCTTCCTTGTCCTATCATTGCCTCTTCCTTACACGCACAGACTTGCACATGCACTACCACCATACAAGTCGGGATATCAGTAGGGAACTTCGAGCTTGTCGCGGCTGGGGCGGTGCCCCACTGGTGGGAGATACCTAGTTGGGGAAAAACCCCGCAAGCCGATAAATAGGACGGAGCCGAATCTCAGCAGGGGAAAGGATATTGCCATCTCCCTTGATACAAGGGACTAGTGACCATAGCTCTTGACGCACTCGCATACACGAAATAAACAATTAACCACAATAATAAGTTTCGTTCACTCTAGCTTTTTAATAGCCTGGCCTCGTACGCAACTGGAGCTTAAGGAACTCTAGATTTTAAGCAACAACATAAACAATGCAATGTAATTATTACACGAAAAATAAATTTATATTAATAAATCCATCTTAGTCTTTCCCATTTTGCAGGATGAGTAGTTAAATTTATTGGAAAATTACAGTGAACTGAAATGTATACAAAGTAGAAAAAGACGTACGATATTCGCATCGTAACATGTAATTATGATACTTATGTTGCAATACGGCAAAGCTCGTAACTATTATCGCATATTTATTAATCATCTAAAAATTTGAAAGGGGAGCGACAATGTAATTCAATTTCGATCTGATTTAAAATATTCAAGTATACCCTTGTCATACCTAATTAGTTTTGTTTAGGTATTGAGCGTGCATATTTAATGTGCATTAACTTGTTACTTTCGACGATGGTATCGATTTGATCCCGTCTCGTTCCTGACAGCTGCTTCACTCACTTATCGCACTCTGCCTTTTACGTATCTCGTGGGGCGTGGGTTTTGGTTTTTGAGTGGGATCCGCAATTCATTCTCTCTGTGGAAATGCCAAGCGACATCCGTTGATATTCTGCTTGAGTATTAGAGCATATTCATGTTATGTCAGCAAACGAACAACTACTGAAAAGGAGACACTGGGGAAACTAATATTATGATTTAAAAGCCCTTAGGAAAGAAGGAAAACTATTATAATTCATTAATTATAAATAAAAGAGAAATGAACTCTCTTTTCTTGGTATCGCCATGTAAATTCGAATCTTGAGATTATTGAGTCCCTCAAATCTTCTGAATCTTGAATTTTTGGAATCCTTCACTCAATTATATTGCTGTTAATAAAGTGGCAGAGAGCCAGTCTAGCTGAAAAACCTATTGAATGTACACCAGACGTTGAGGATATAACTGTATATAATTAACTTCTGTATTTTTAAATACTTGGATTTTCACTTTCTCCCTAAAGTAAAGAGAAATTTACGCAATGCTGCGCGAAAAAATGGGGAAGTTTTCGGCAGAAAAAACATTACTACAGAGTCCTGATAACAAAAAAGTGGTAAGTAAATCCAGTTGCTAAATTTTGAAAAAAAAAAAAATTCTAACATGCGGTGTAACCAGAATCCATGTTTTGTGGGTCCTTGATACCAAAAAATCGAATGACAACAAAACGTCTGTCTGTCCGTCCGTCCGTGAACAACGCTAACGACTAAATCATTCAGCCGATTTTCCCTAAAATTGGTATTCCGCAATCGATCTGGCTGATATCGCGACTGAATTGAAACCGATATTTTAATTTTGGGGTGTACTTTATATGAAGCCTCTGGAACATATTCCAAATTTTCAAATAAATGGTTCCATTATTTTTGATTAAATGTTGTTGTTGGATAGAGTGTGGGAAGTTTAAGAGAACGGTGCAGTGCTTACGTTTGGAAAAATCCTGGTATTTCGAAAATTGCAAAAGTTTACATTTTTTCGGAGTCTTTCTACAAATAAAATATTAAAGATGGAATATTTTCCCTTAATACAATCTGTTCCTTAAAGACAGATTTTGAAAGAAAGTCATGTACAATTTTACGAAAATTTGAATACTTTTACCGGTAGCGGTAGCTCAGTGCATCAACTGATGTCTCTGCAGCGCCTCTAACCGGGAGGTCCTAGGTTCGAGTTCTGACGGCGGCAGGATTTTCGACACTAGCTGTTCCGCTAGGTCGAATTCAGCTGCTGTCTGGAGGAGAATTCTAGCATCCGGCTGCTCTGATCGGTAGTTTTCCATGGTTTCTCCGATCAACACCAGGCGAATGCCGGAGCAGTACCCTACCAAACGGGCCACGGACCGCGCGCAATCTGTCCTTCCTCTTCCTTGTCCTATCCTCTTCCCTTACACACACTTACACTAACATGCACTACACTACCACATATTCCGGGTGACCGGTCGGGAAGGTAGAGCTTGTCCCGTCTGGGGCGGTGCCCCGCTGGTGGGGGAGTCCTGGTTAGGGGGAAGCCCCACTAGCCGACGGTAGGTCGGCGCCGGATCTCGCCATCCAGCGGGGGAAGATCACCGCCATCTCCCGAGAAAAAAACATGCACTACACTAACGGGACTAATGACCAAAGTAGTTGACGCGCCCGGAAACACAAAAAATTCAATCAATCAATCAATTGAGTACTTTTCGCGTAATTTTGCGCGAAAATACGGGGGAGAAAGTACATGCTGTTTTAGCACCACTAGTTTATGTTTCCGTGATAATCCAGATTCTTAAATAAACAAATAAGGATGTGAAAATTTTCAGAACTGTTGGAGATACTTAATATTGGAAATGGAAATTACCATGATTCCAAGCTGGATAAGAGGGAACTGTGAGGAGGAGGGGGAAGAAAGAATGTCCCTTTAGTCAGGGTCTCTTATTTAAGGTACTATTCCGACTTCCACGATTATTATTATTATTATTATTATTATTATTATTATTGTTATTATTGTTATTATTGTTATTATTGTTATTATTGTTATTATTGTTATTATTATTATTATTATTATTATTATTATTATTATGATTATTGGTCAGAGGAATAAACAACCTAGTGAGGCTACAAAAATACATACTTTCTCGCATTATGTTTGCAATTTTCGAAAATTTAGGCATCAACGAAATTAAGACCTGCATTCCTTTTTATTAAGTGTATTTTGTTCTATCCAAAGGAAAAGATACAGAAAAATTACTCGTTTTTTAGAAAAATAATACTTTTACATCAAGGAAAAATTACGAGAAAACTTCTTGTTTTTCAAATCATTTTACGTGTCGGTATTTAAAGATTAACTTTTTAGAAAAGATTTTATTAAAGACAAAATATATACAATAAAAATGTAATTTTGCATTTTTTAAATTTCGAAATTACAGAGTTCGCCGAAAATACGATTTGCACTATTTATTAAGGATCCTTTACTCTACGCGAGGAAAAAAAATTAAGGAAAAATTTGGAGCAGTTTTTGAGCAAATAATAGTTTAAAAATTGCCGACACTTCATGCAATGTGAAAACTACTCACATTTTTGCCAAATTGAATGAACGTATTTAAAAATGTGTCTTTGAAGAATATATTTCATTGGAAAAAACTGTATCTTCAAATCTGTTGTTGAATGAAGACGCCGGGAAAATGTTGAACTTTTGCAATTTTCGATAACTAAGCGAATTCTACAAAGAGGAGACATGTACCATTTTTATAAGCGTATATCGCTCTATTTTAGGAAAAAATTAAAGAAAAAATGTGCTGCCGTTTTTGTACATTTTGAAAATCTTGAGGCTTCACACAAAGTTCTCCAAAATCAAGGTATTATTTTCAAATTCATGATGAAGCATCATCAGTCAGATAGATAGGGGAATATCAACTTTGCCTATGGTTTTGCCTCTTGCGTAGTTACCCAAAAGGCTTGGACGGACGGAAGGACAGATGGACAGACAGACAAGAAGGCGGACAGTCAGACAGACAGGAAGACAGACAGACTATGTAAACCAATTTTTCGGTATCGTGGATTAACTAAACGGAGATATGTGTACACAAAGTGTTGAAAGACGAAATTTACTACAGTCAGTAACAAAAATGATCCACTTTTTCGGTGTTCGGGGCCTACAATTTCAATTTTTCAATCAAAAACACCCTTTTTCGCTGCATCATTACATAACTTTCTCTGTAGTACGTATGAGTAACTAAGAAGTATATGCGAGAAAGTAAAACGATCGATCAGAGTAGCTAAACTTTAATATTTTTCGTTCAGACACGAACATTGTCCATTCCAGATAATTAGTTACCCAGATTCTTGTGTCGAAAACTACCAGTTTCTTGTGCCACTGTTTGGATTACAACAATGGCACTGCAGATGTTAGAAGATGAAGTTGCGGATTTAGACTACATGCGGAATCATACCAAATCTGACAATTTTTTAAATAGTCACTGCTTCATTCTACGTCACAAACTCTCAAACTTTTCAAAAATTGCCTCATGATACCATCAATGTAAATAAATGTTTAATATACCCAAGATGACATTTCTCCAAATAATTTATTTTTTAAATACTATTATCTGGCTAAAGTATTAGGTAGGGTATTTTTTAAAACTATTGAAAAACAATAATAATTTACAAAAAAATAATAAACAGAGCGTAGACGAAAGCCATTTTAATTATAAAAATTAAAATTACAAAGTAAATAATTACGAAAAACTGGGAAGAACTCAACTTTATAACTGAATAGCGTCGGCTTTTTTGTAGGTGTAAATGTTCGTAACACACGAAATTAAATGCACAGTTTGAATAATCATTATTACGTGCTTATGACATAGTATCTTAGAGTTCCGAAATTATGAACTTTGTCAATGAGATGAGGTGCTCTCTTTGTTCCTGCAGGAATCACAGTTTGAGAACCTGTCTTACAGGAAATTTACTCTGCATTGTCCAAACGATGGTCATTTCGTGTCTATACCTTTATAAAACTCTCATACAAATTGGAGTAATGCGATTCAAACCACTATATTCTGATTTTGTGACAGACATAGAATGAATTTTATGGTCTCTTAATCACGGTGAAGTTAGTAACTGTCACAATAAAATTATAACGTCAGAAACATGAGGTGGACACTAAATGGCCCTCCGTTTATGTAATTTCTAACCAACCTGTTAATAGAAAACAGAATGTTTATTTTTTAAATAAAATTTATTTTACATTGTTTAAGATGGTAGCTTCTTTTAGTATGTAGTATTGATCAGTCTTTTTTAAGGCAGGGTGCAGTAACAAACTGAGTAAATACTTATCAGAACCCGATTTACAACGTGAATTATATGATCATTTTGACGAGAATGAGGATGAAAATGGCATCTGTAATTAAAGCCTGTAACGTCATATTAATTGTGAACTTTTTTAATCGTCCCTTGGTACCACACGTTATGGAAAAAAGGTCGGTCAATGCAGGGTTAAATTGAATGGAAATTCTTTACAAGTCTTTCGCACCCCACAAAACCTGGTACCTAAGGTCACGACCCATTATATAATCCTAAGTTTGTCGAAGAACACTAGCAGCTTCGCGCAGTGATCACAACGTTTCTACACATCTCGACAGGTTCAACCGAGCAACTACTAGTTGTATGCTTTACCCAATGCTTCCACTGAGTGGTGCTCTGGCGCGACACTTGTTAATCCGCCGAGTCGTCCGTGGGAGGTAGACCACTTATCCTCACTCCCCGAGTCGGGAGATCGGATTAAACGGCAGATAGGTATGCAAATGTGTTGATCGCAATCGCCACAGAGATCTCGTCGCATTAGCTGAGTGGTTCAAATAAGGGACCAGCTCTAAAAGCATTACAGTTGCTTTAGAACAGATAACATTACAAGGAACCAGACGTACAGGTACGAAAGCTAGTTTATCTCCATTGCTAGTCAGAAAATCGAAGTATTGAGGTTTTTAAATGATCGTTATCTAATTTGCTGCGTCGTCATCATCCGTACTCAAGAGAGACTCTTTCCATTTCAGGGAAGAAATGTGGCGTACGATGAAAATAAATAAACCAGATTTAGGTATAAATCGATGAAAACATGGTTATCAGATTTTAGTTATGTAAATACAGATATCTTCAAGAAAATCTGACGAATCTCAAAATAAATAAATAAATCTATTTGTTTGCTAATCTCCTTAGGATTTACATTTCTGATGATTATCACTACCGTAGTTCATGATAGAAATTTTCACGAATCGCTAATGTTTTTACGAAATTTCTTCGATTGAAAAAATAAGATAGTTGAATAATTTTGCAATCGAGACGAAATTCTACGAAAGCAATCCAACGAAATCATATTTTCTTAAGTTCAGTGGATAGAAATTGATGAACCCTTACTATTAAACCAATGTAATTTGGATTTAGACGTAAAGTTTCCGTGACCGGAATTTAATCATACTAGATCTTAATTCTAACGTAATTACCAAGTTTCAACTCAAAAGCTCTGAAATGAGTTGTGCGTGATACATTCATTTATCCAGACATTTGTCCGCACATCCATGCATAGAGTCGTCCTGTTTTTCAGTTACACAGTTCCGTGTATATCCTCTTCATTTTTGCTTCAATCTCAACCAATTTTGGATCTGCGCTAATAAACCTGATGTCTGTGCGAAGTTTCAGATTAAAAAAATCTACTAATTTTACGACCGAAATTTAAGATAGTTTTGTTGAGATGATATCAATACTTTTCTTCCTTATACTACAGTACAGAGAGGAAAAGTAAAGATAAATAAAGGGAATTGCGCTCTAGATCTTGTGTGATATGAAGTCTTAACACGAAAACCGACGACATCCTTATTTCTGATTAATTATTTCGTGTTTCAGGGCGCGTCAACTGCAATGATCGATTCTCCTGTAAGTGTGTTGCATGTTTTAACGAGGAAGGTGTTATTCACTGCATGTTTTATCGTGCTATTCTCTCGCTGGATGATGAGATCCAAGGTCAATACATATGCTTGCAGAGATTTTCCTCATCCAGGTATATCCCACCAGCGAGGTAACGCCCCAGCTGGGACAAGCTCTAAGCTCCCAACTGGTCTCCCGACTTGGGTTGTCGTATAGTACATTTAAATGTGTGTGTGGGGGGGCGTAGAGGCGTGAAGTTAAGATGAAGAAGAGGCGTGAAGTTAAGATAAAGAAGAAGGAAAGGTCGCATGCAGTCCGTGGCCCATTTCTTAGGGTATCGATCCGGCATTCGCCTGGTGTTCATCGTAGAAACCACAAAAACCAACCGATCAGCGCAGATGGCAGCTACAATTCTCCTCGGGACAGCAGCTGGATTCCACTTAGTAACTAGTGTCAAAAATCCTGCCAACGCGCAACATCGGGACTCGAACCCTAGAACCTCTCCGTCAGAGGTACTGCAGTGACATCAGTTGACGCCCTGAGCTACCTTCGCTAGTCAAAATTAAGAAATGACACCATAATCCACTTCCTACAGCTTGACCTTTCCAGTCATATTCAGCAACCTACAATCTTGTGAATTATTGGCTTCGGCGCCTACGGTTGGACTGCCCCCAACACCCGCCGGCGCATCCGATGGGATAGAAACCGAACGGACCTATCGAACGCTGGCGTATAAGGCGGCTGTGTGGGCAGGGTGCCCCATGACCTTTCACGACGGAGTTGCTGGGTGGGCAACCCTTTGCGTAGGATCACCACAGCACTCCGCCCAGATTCAGAACATAAACTCTCATGTTCTTCATACTCGGGAATTTTGCCGAAAAAGTTTTACCTGGGAGTTGATTTTGTTGCTTAACCCTTAGTAGCCTGAACCAAGAAAAAAATCAATCATTTCAAAACTTTGTAATAATATTCGAATAGGTAAATAATAAGCATTCATTTTTTTCAGATTATTATTTTACATCTTCATTGTTAAACAACAATGTTATTTGTAAGTACCTGCAAGTCACTTGACAACCACACCTCTCAATAATGATTTTCTTACACATATTTTATTTAAAAAGTGATATTAAACTTACATCTGTAGCATACACAGGACTGTCAATTCTTGTCATGTCACTCAAGTGAACCGTGACAACCACACCTCTCAATAATGATTTTCTTACACATATTTTATTTAAAAAGTGATATTAAACTTACATATGTAGCATACACAGGACTGTCAATTCTTGTCATGTCACTCAAGTGAACCTTGAAATGAACATTGCCGTTTAAGATCATTCTTTTCGAACACCAAACGCCAAATTTCTACGAAGCTACCTAAGAAGTTAGTTTCTATTATTTCTATCTAAGGACATCTACAGCTTTCATCAAATCCATCGAATCAAATGAACATTTGTATGGGTTTTATGAATATATACGTATTATCTTATCAATGTTTACTTTACAGAGAGGCTGAAACTTAGATGGCCGAAAAGTTGTTTCATATATCACAAGATGTTTGATTGTAACACAACCTAATTTTGATGTATTTTGTTTGATTAAGTGATTTCGTCTGTTATTTGGTCTTGAAACCTCAATTAATTCCTCTTTGCCTAGCGCGTTCATAGTCATCCGCTCATAGTCATTATATTAAACGTCAAATCATTTATTCTTTGCCTCTTTAAAATAAGCGTACGTACAAAAAACAAGAAGGCAATGATAGTCAATAATTTGGAAATAGACGTATTATGCACAATAAAATATTGTCTGTTGAGACACCAACATGAAACATAGTCTGAATTTTAAAACACCTACGTCAGAAAACTGATAGACAAGCATTTGCTAAAAAATCTGACGTTATTTATACGTGTAAGTGAAACTGTTAAACACGTGTGGTATAAATGCTAATCCTGAAATGTGGTTCTTCGACAGTTTTCGTGGGAGGGCTTCTTGCGAAATACGTCGCAACTGTGCGGGACGCTTCATGCCAAGTCGTGGGTTTTGTGCGGCGTGGCATTCAATAATGCACATTGACAACCAGTAATTGACTCTCGGACTCCGACCACATTGGACTTGCAGATCCATCATTTTCATTTCTCTTCGTTGGTTATGAATCGAATGTTTTGTTTTTTGTTCCCTTTCCAATGAGGTTCGTAATTTAATTTTGTCCATTCCCCTGTTGCAACTAGAACGTATTTGTTTTCAATATTAATGTAATGAAGCAGTAGCCAAAGGAATTTTTGAATATTAATGTGCGCTGCATTCATTTGTTATTTATGTAACTATGGGAACTGTAACTTTCTTTCTGTCAATATGACAAAATTTGTAATTCTGGTTGATTAAAAATAAAAATGTTTAATTTTTTATATAAAAATTTCGCTGTTTCAAGTGGCACAATGTGAAGCATTTCTGAGCTGCAAGGTATTTAATGAATCTCCCCCAGGTAAACATATAAAGTACTCGTAGTAACATGAAATTATTCAGTATTGGTTATGTTTTAGGACATGAATATTTTAACAATTTATTAATGCATTTTTTTGAGACGAAATTGAATTTTTGTCATACGAAGAGAAGTGGCGAGAGTCTTTTTAATTCTCCAGAGTTTTCGTGCAAGAGAAAGTATGGAGTAAACACAAAAGAAGAAGCCCAAATCCGGCGTATTATAAGGTAACGTAAAAGCATATTCCCACTGACCATTAAGTCGACAGAACACTATCAATAACTTTTCACTAATGCCATCAGTACTAAGTTATTTACTATTATCAAGTAAATACTTCAGGGTTCGTATCTACGCTACTTATCGAATGATCTCTAGTTATCTTTAACGGCAAGGATTTGGCCTCTTCCGTCCTAATGATCACTAGTTAATACAACAAAATACATAAATTGAGAAATATTAGCTACCTACGTGTTAATTCTTTTACCTAATCGTATACTACAACTACTACACACACAGAGAATGTTACGTAATGCTGCAGATAAAAACTGCAATTTTTCGGCAAAAAATGTAGTAAATTGTATAATATCGACAAACGTGATAATTCTGGATCCTATAAGTAGTAAATACTTTATGTAGAAACAAGAGTTATACACGTTGTTAACTCAAAACATGTTGTAAAGTAACAATTCCTGTTTTGTGGGTCCTTGATGAGGAAAAATTGGTTTATAGCAAAATGTCGATCAGTCCATCCGTTCGTTCGACCGTACGTCTGCCCGCCTATCCGTCTTCGTTCGTCCATCCGCCCGTCCACCTAGCTAGCAGCTAAGATTTTAAACCGTACGTTGAAATTTCACTTAACTTAATATTTCCTTATCGATCTGGAGGTTGCCGAAGCCCTTCGAATTTGAAACGATTTTTTACAATTTTGTGCGTACTTGACGTAAAGACATTTTCAAAATTTTCTCAAATGCGGCTCCCTTCTTATTAATTGTTTTATCAGCTAGAACAAATTATACTTATAAAATGTGCAGGCCCGATTTGAATTGAATTCTCATTTTCGAAAATTGCAAAAGGTTTAAAATATTTCCAGCGTCTACTATAATATTAAATTTTTCTTCGTAATGAAAATATTCTTCAAAATTCACTCTATAAATGAGATCATGTTAAAATGTTTTCAAAATATGAATAGTTTTTGCACAATTTTCTTTTAAATAAAGGCAGTATTAGAAACAATATTTTCGTTAAAACGACTCCATATTTGTTCTTCATGGTTTGTTATCGGTTAGTGTTTTTTACGTCTACACTTATAAAAACGACGCAAGTCCGTTTTACAGTGAACTTTGAAAATTGCAACGTTACAAATTATGAGAGAAAGAATGCACTGTTTTAGCACCGTTACTACATATTTCAAAGGGAGACTCGTAGTTACATTTCACCAAACAAACTTCATACATTTTTTCCAAAGACACGCATATTTTAGCAGTATTTATAATAGACCAGACATTCAGCTGTATAGTATGTACTACCAATGAATCTACGTCATATACCTAACCACTTTTTTTAACATTTCAACTCTAATTTGTATTCTTCTGATTAATTAATAAATGTAACCATAGTATTTCATGAATGAAAAAGCTATGCTCCATGCATAATATATTTATTCTTACCATTGTAAAATAGCTCATTAAAGAGGAAGAATTAGATGATAAAGACATGAGAAACGACAGTTTGTTGAAATGAAGAAACATTTAATGTTTTCTAATTACTAATACTTTCTAAATAAACATTTTAATGTTTTAATTTATCTCGATGACAGGAGTGGAGAGTTCATTTCGTCGGCAGAAATATACAATCAATTATGTAGCTCGTTAGTCGATGCAAATATTTTCTATTACACAGGAGCAAAAATTTGTTTTTATCAAATGTCACTAACGCCCGGTGCTATATTTTATTCATAATTCAACTGTGAATGGTTATAAATGTAGATTCTGCAGTGTTCTTTCAAAAATTATGTATTACTGAATTTATATCGATCCTTACACTTATAGAATTTTAAGCTTATTTTTTCTGGTATTTCATACAGCTTCTCTCCAGTGGTGTCATGGCGGTTTATATGAAAACAAAAACATATTTCCTCATACGTAGTTGTGTAATATTTGAATTACGCTGGTGTGCCAATATTATAGTTTAGCTCATAAACTTCAGAGATCAAGTTAGCCGAACTTGTATCGATGTATTGATTTACTGAGCGGAGCAATGTAACTACCGATTGAAGAATCGTTGATTGAGGATCGGAGCTCAAGGGTAGGAATCTTGTGTTACATAAATCGATCCAATATTTGATATGTTATTTATTATTATTATTTTATTATTATTATTATTTGTTTATATGTTATTACATTATTATTATTTATTATTATTATTATTATTATTATTATTATTATTATTATTATTATTATTATATGTACCAAGTTGTGAATAAAGTGTCAATTTGCTATTATTGCCGAATCACAAGTACGGGGCACCTCTGAAAGGAACGTTAAACAATTTCAATTAAGAAAATTATCAATTTTTACTATATTCAAATTCAGAATCTCATTTAAATATCTTGAAGTTGGATCAGGTATGTATACTTTCTCCTTGTGGAAGAAGAGAAGTAGACGATCAATTATATATTGTCGTAATTCAAATTTTCTTTTCATAAACAATTTTAATTTGCCGACTGAACAAAGTGACAAAAATAATATAGTTTTCTTCCTTATAAAGAATAGAGTAGGCATAGAAAGTACAAGAATGAGCAGAAAACGCACTTGAATTATTATAGAAATTGAATAAATTATCTTCATGACATGCCAATATTGGAGTTTTTCTACAATACCGATGCAACAGTTTTGCCGTTATTGATTCATTAGAACCAATCCTATAAATCTCGAACACGTTTATCGGTAGTAAGTTTCGGAAAGCCTCTAATCAAAAGTAACATATAACCGCTGTTTGCGACAGGCGTTCAGAGATTGAAGTTCTCTAGTCCCACGCAACCCTAAGCTACGCACCACCAGGTCAGTCATGCTGAGAGTTGGTGCTGCCAAATCTCCCAGTTCCGGACCACCAACCGTGCCGAGTCCAATCCATAAGATTCCAATCTGTCCTTTTGGATCTGAGGTTTCTACCCACTGGGATGCCTCCCCATCTCCCCACGGCCACTATGTGGGCACCGAGAAACCAAGTGGAACTGAAGTGGGTAGTTCCCCTTAGGCGTTTTTATTTTCTCGCTGCGGAGTAGAGAGAAAGTTATGTTACGCTGCGGAAAAAATGCCCAATTTTAGGCAGAAAAACTTTTATTACAAGACCCTGGTAACGAGAAAGTGGAAAAAAATTCTTATGCTAATTTTAGAAAAAAATGCGTCAATGACGTGGTGCACCCAGAATCCATGTTTTATGAGTCCTTGATACCGAAAAATCGAATGACGGCAAATCGTCTGTCCGTGCGTCTGTCTGTGAACAACGCTAGCGGCTAAACCTTTCTGCCAATTTTCTCCAAAATTGATACTCGTCAATCGTCTGGCTAATGCCGCGGCCCCATGAATTTGGGGGGGGGGTACTTTACATAATGCCTCTTAGACAATTTATAAATTTTCAAAAAAACGGCTTAATCGTTTTTAATTATATTTTGTTGTTGGATAGTGCGAAGAACGTTTAAGAGAATAGTGTATCATGTTCGTTGAAAACCTTGATTTTTTGAAAATTGAAAAAGTTCAAAATTTTTTTCAGAGCCTTCCCACAACTAAAATATTAAAGATAGAGATTTTTTCCGTTAATGAAATCTGTTCCTTAGAGATAAATTTTGAAATAAGGTCACATACAGTTTTTCGAAAATGAGAGTACTTTCCGCGTAATTTTCCGTACGAGCTGTTTTAGCACTAGTTACTTACTAGAATGAAGCCTCCGCGGTCCCCGCATACGGCCACGGCCACCTCCACCCCGTACATAGTACACTGTACTGTGTACCTACCTATACAGTCCAGTTGAGAGTGGTGATTACAAAAAACTGGGAGATTGTATGAAAAAAAAAAAGAAAAATACATCATGAAATTTTCATCTACAATACATAACGAAATAAAATTAAATTCACCATTTTTCGGCACACAATTGCAAAACTTTTGACACATTTACAAAGTACCTTCGTAAGGACGAGAAAGTCTAAATGAATAAACTCCCATTAGCCGATCCGGACAGCCGAGATCGCTAAGGCAGTAGTGCCGTGGCGATCTCGGACGGAATGATCGCTCGAGTCCCGCCTCGGGCATGATTCTGTGGGATGGTCTCTGTATGTTTGTGTTTGTCCATTCATCTATCATCATCATCATCATCATCATCATCATCATCATCATCCTATCATACTTCATCCCCCCAGGGCTAACAACCCTGGGGTGTAAAATGGATTCGGCATACAAGTGCTGATTTCCCCTCCAAAGCTCACGTGCACTTGCCAAGCAATATAACTGGGCCACGATACAAGGTGAATGAATGAATGCCTTATTTTACGTGGCGAGACTCAGGCCATGAGGCCTGCTTTTCCGCCTGACCACGCAAATTTCGTTACGCTCCTTTCACCTACTAGGGATGAAAGAAGGTATTACTTGGGCGACGAAATAGGCAGTTTGAATTTAGGTCAGAGGCTTCATTTAGGCTTGAGGATCTTTTACATGCAGTAAATCTACTAACATGGGACAGACGGCTTTACTTCCCCTCCGAAGGAAGGCGTACGAAGGATTTTTTTCGCCCTTAAAAATCCACGGCATCGATCGGGTTTGAACCCTCGAACTTGGGTATAACAGCTCGATACGTTACACCATACTAACCGTTACACCATCGCCGCCGCAAGGTGCGCGTTCCCTTGGTCCTTGGATAGCCAATTCGCGATCCCCCCCCCCAAAAAAAATTTAAAAAGCAACACTGAAACCCCGTCCGCGTGTGCAGCTTCGGCTGGCGTGCGAGGTGAGCGCGCCGCCGCGGGAGCAGGGCAGCCGCGACGTCGCCGCCGTCGCCGTCGTCCCCTGTCCCTGCGGCCTGCGCCACCGCAGCCGGCGCTTCGACCGGCGCGCCGCGCGCCCGGGCCACTACGCGCCCACGGGCCGGCTGTTCGAGCCGGCCGAGCCGGGCCACGAGCGTGACTGGCGCTGGCACGAGAAGCAGATCTACTTCACCAGCGAGACGCTGCACCGCCTGGGCGGCATGGCGCGCTCCGTGGTGATCCGCTCCTGCTTCAAGAAGCCCCTGCTGCTCAAGCTCAAGGGGCTTCGGCGCGCCTCCACCAACCCCTTCATCAACTTTTATCTCGTCTACATGGAGAACATCTACGGATGTCGCTGCAAGGTCAAGGGCGTGTCGCGCGAGGCGGCTAAAGTATGGTGAGCAACTGCGTTTTCTTGGGCTGATTCGCGATCACTTCAGTTATCGAATAATAACTTCAATGATCGGATGATCTCTTCGGTGACCAAATGATCACTTCAGTGAACAAATGATCACTTCAATCATCGAATGGTCACTTCAATTAATCATTAATCACTTCAATTATTCAATGATCATTCCAGTTATTCAATGATCATTCCAGTTATTCAATGATCATTCCAGTTATTCAATGATCACTTCAATGACCGATTTATTACATTAATTATCCAATAACTTCCATTATCCAATGATCACTTCAATTACCCAATGATCACTTCTATTATCGAATCCGCAACTGGAGACCCTACTGCCAGGGTCATATAATATAATGTATTTCAGTCCAGACGAGGGTGACGGATGGTCGAAACGTTGGCTAGACACTTTGCCAGCTACGATAACTCAGTGCCTGGCACCGCTGCATCTTCTTCATCGTTGAATGGGAGGTCCTAGAGGTCGAATTCTGACGGTGGCGGATTTTTGAAACTACAGCGCTGATAAAACTGAGTTGAATTCAACGCTGTCTGCAGAACTTCTAGCGACCGACTTCTCTGAACAGCGGTTTTCCGTCGTTTCTCTTTTCAATATCAGAGAAATTAAAGCCGTGCACTAACAAACGGGCCACGGACAGCGCACGATCTTTAGTTCCTTATTCTTTTTCTCCCACAAACGGGCACTATTCTCCCATCCATGTCAGGCAACCAGTCGGGAGTTTATAGGAGCTTTCAGGAGATACGAACTTGATCCAGGTGGAGCCATGCCCCGTTTGGATTTAGAGGGGAAAACCCCCCTTTAAGCTGACGTATAAGTCGGTGCCGAATCTCATATTCCACTAGGGGAGCAATACCAACTCTGGGAACTAAATGCAGTAAATTTGTCACTTACGCCCAAATCAAATTAGTTAATGCACCCAGAAATAATATTGACGATTTCACGACGTATCTCGCCCAGGCAGCTGAGAGTAACCCTTCTTGCGGGCAGTGAGAGAAAGTCGCTCTCTCTCTCTCTCTCTCTCTCTCTATCTATCTATCTATCTATCTATCTATCTATCTATCTATCTATCTATCTATCTATCTCTACCTCTATCCCTTTGCAATTTCTAATGTTTTGCCATTGAAGACGAGTACTACTTCTGACGGAGTCCGCAGATATCCCTAGGTCCCCTCCGTCTACAAAAAAGTTCTCCATACAACATGAAACAAAATTTACGTTATAAGTTCCAGAGAAGATCTTGCTTTAACTTTTGTAACGTTTTTTAAGCACAGTCCAGTCAGATAACATTGTTGTCGATGTTTTACTCTTATTTCAGTCGGAGGACTGGTATCAATTCTGAGAGCAGGTTGTATCGACAATAAATATGTTTGTCATGGAAAAAGAAGGATCGCGGAAGGAAAACTCTCGTAATATTTTCGTTAAATTTCTTGCATTACTTTAGATTTTCTGTAATCCAATTTTGAAATTTTTGAACTTAAGACGGCTGTTGTGATAGGTCATATTTGGCGACAACGGCTTGAGAGAACTTATGTTTGTAGTTTGTAGCACATATTGGTATGACGTCAGTGATGTTAATTTTCTTCACCTTTCTTGTCTAAGCTACGCAAACTTGAGATTTTTCACGGTTTTGTTTTATTAGTTACGATATTAACTTATTAACTACCAAAATACAGTAAATACATGGCTGTTTTTCCAGAGGTGTAGCAGGAGCGTCTAGTACCATGAACGCGACAGTTTCAACGCCAGAGCCAACCCGGACCAACGATAATAAATTAAGTGTAGACATAGAAAAAACAGTTTAATATGATAAACATTTTAATATTATAGTTTCTGTATAATGATATTGCAAGGAAAATTCTTACAATGCCAAAGAAAGTTCATAAGAATATTATGCAGTGCGTCTATTTAAGAACTGGGCGTTGTTCGGCCCCCTCTGCGTTCCTTGACTCTCATGCGCTGCACAGTTCGTGAGACAGTTCTGTCTTGCTCCGACTTTCCTTTTTCTCTCAACAATGATTACCAACACTCCCCTATTGCAGTTAACAAGGAACTAAGAAGGTAATCGATTATGTTTGGACTGGTATTATAGTATTTAGGTAGTGTTTAATAATCGAAGGAGGTGTACAGATTAGTGGTCCACTTTCAAAACAAGTGTTTTGTATGAAAATGTCGTAGCTAACCTATAAGGAAATTTTCTTCCACTCAATAAGAAAAATATAAGTTAAGACATAAGTGAGTAAGAACACGTTTCGTCGATGCCAGAGGAAAGTAGAAGTATGTAGAAGACATTTTCGTGATCTCTTCTGAGGTAAGCTCTGTTGAAGTCCGCGCCTGTATAGACACCTGAAATACTGATAACGAATTACTGAAAATTGGGTGTTTGCCTAAAAGTCTTTAAGATTTCTGACAAAGAGAAGATTTAAGTCTTCTGAAGATTTAAGTCTTCTGAAGATTTAAGTCTTCTGAAGATTTAAGTCTTCTGAAGATTTAAGTCTTCTGAAGATTTAAGTCTTCTGAAGATTTAAGTCTTCTGAAGATTTAAGTCTTCTGAAGATTTAAGTCTTCTGAAGATTTAAGTCTTCTAAAGATTTAAGTCTTCTGAAGATTTAAGTCTTCTAAAGATTTAAGTCTTCTAAAGATTTAAGTCTTCTAGAGATTTAAGTCTTCTAAAGATTTAAGTCTTCTAAAGATTTAAGTCTTCTAGAGATTTAAGTCTTCTAGAGATTTAAGTCTTCTAAAGATTTGTCTTCACTTCTCGCTGAACCGCGTAGAAAAAACTCCACTGTGCAAGCGCAGAAGTTTTATTAATAGCAGCAATCAATCATCGGCTGCAATGACAAGTTTCAACTTTCCTCCTGACGTCCCAACGTTATTTCACCTCACGTTAAGTATCGACGACAGTTCTTATTCCGGGTATTTAGGACACAACAAAACGCGCAGAAGGCACCTAAGCTTGCGATCGCATACGTGCCCCAAGATCCCACCCCCGCAGAGACGACTAGAACATGGCTGATCAAATGCAAGAATTGTATACAGACTGCTCGCTGGAGCTCGCTGCTTGCCACTCTTATTTTACTACATTAGAGCCGTTCGCGCCCGACAGCTCCCACTCTCCCCTTCAATAGGGCTGATCCGAGAACCAGCGGACCAAATAGATGACTCGCAGATAAGCACTGGTCTAGGGGACTCCAATCAAGCCGCGCACTTGTGCAGCCCTGGTTTACAACACGGTTGCTCAAATGCAAAACTTAGGCTCAAGCAACCCGCGTTGCACTCGCCTTTCACTAGACTAGAGGCGATCGTGCTAAGCGCTACCCCTCCCCTTCCCCCTCCAGGGGGCTGACTGTATGAGCGACGGGCCACACCCGCAGACATGCGCAGAGATGGCTCAGGGCGTCAACTGATGTCACTGCAGTCTCTGACAGGGAGGTTCTTGGTTCGATTCCCGATGGTGGTAGGATTTTGACACTAGCTTGTCAGCTAGGTCGAATTCAGTCGCTGTCTGGAAGAGAATTCTAGCGGCCGGCTAGTCTGATCGGTAGTTTTCCGTGTTTTTTTCGATCAAAACCAAACGAATGCCGGAACAATATCCTAACAAACGGTCCACGATCCTCGCGCGATCTTTCCTTCCTCTCCCTTGTCCTATCCTCTCCCCTTACACACACACTTACACTTACGTGTACTACACTTCCACACATGCCGAGAGACCGGTCGGGGACTTGGATTTTGTCCTGGCTGGGACGGTGCCCCGCTGGTGGGAGATACCTGGTTAGGGAAAATCCCGCTAGTCGACGGTAGGTCGGCGCCAAATCTCGCCATCCAGCGGGGGAAGGACACTGCCACATACCGAGGAAAACATGCACCACACTTATGGGACTAAAGAGCCTGGTAGTTGACGCGCCCGGAGTCACTAACAATCAATGAACCAAGTGGGAAAGAAAGTTTGCCCAACTGAGAGACAAGTTTCTTTTTCTAAGCGGTACATCTGTATTGGAAAGAGCTTCAACGCGCCAAAGTGCGCGACCCATTGTAAGGATTCGGGCGCGCGCGTACTGCGCAGGCGCAACATGACGGACAGAGAGCGCGAGCCCTTCATCAAGATGGCGCTGCGCGCGCGCTACCGCAAAAAGTGCCAAGAGCGGCGGCGCCGCCGCCTGGCCCGCCGCAAGCGCAGCACCAGCCGCCGCTCCCGCTCCCGCACCCGCTCCCGCACCCGCTCTCGCTCCCGCCGGCGCTTGGGACGCCGAACCAGCCGCCGCAAGCGCTGCTCGAAAAAACGCGCTCGCTCTCGTCGCCGCTCCCGTCGACCTTCGCGTCGACGATCTCGCCGCTCGCGACGAAGCGCCAGTCGACGCCGCAAGTGCCGGCGGCCCTCACGGCGGCGCTCGCGTCGCGGTTCGCGCTCCAGCCGGCGACGTCTCTCTCGTCGGGGTTCGCGCTCCAGCCGGCGACGTCTCTCTCGTCGGGGTTCGCGCTCCAGCCGGCGACGTCGTTCGCGCAGCGGCGGCTCGCGGGCCTCCAAATCTCGAGGGAGCTGGTGCTCCGTGCAGCCCACTTGCAAGCGAACCGTCAAAACTCCGCCCGTGGTCGGAGATCCGTCGAGCGGAGACGTGCAGCAACAAAAGAAGGGAGAGCAACAAAAGCAGGAGCAGAAAAAACAGGAGCAGCAAAAACAGGAACAGAAAACACAGGAGCAGAAAACACAGGAGCAGCAAAAGCAGGAGCAGAAAAAACAGGAGCAGCAGCGGTCGTCGACGCCAAGCACAACGCAGTTGACGCCACAGGTTGCCGTTTCTCAATAGACGGAATCCACCGAGGGCCCTGCTGGGAGACTTTGGAGGCGTTCCCAGCACACAGGTGGAGGAGCCCATTCTGGATATATCATGAAGTTGCTGCCCACTTGATGGAAAGGTTCACCGATTCTCCTGGCCAAGACGATCTTTTGTACTCCAGTGAAGGGAACTCTGGACGCCTCTATTCCTGAACGGTATATCCAGGGCTCGACCTTTCATGCAGCAAACATTGCAGAATCTTTCTATTAAGTAAAGTCGGTAGTTCTCCTCACCGAGATTCATTGAAGTGTTGCAATTCTTTGGTACCCTAGCATTTGCCACATACAGAGACTCTTGATTACATGTCCTACATGTCCTGCTTTCCTTCTGAGTGATACCAACCAACTCGCTAGACTGTTAGTAAAAAGTCGATTTTCGAACAGAATGGAGTGTAAATTGTTATTGAATTTGTGAATGTAGAATGCCATTTGTTAATTTTTAGACATAATTTTTATTTGAACACTGTATGATACTTCATTTACATGTATTGATTTTTATTAATAAAAAGTCTTTTACGCATCTTTCAACACGCGTTCAATTTACGAATAGAATTGGTAATAAGATCTGAAACCTTAACAACACATTTACGACAATTCGGGTTTTCTAATCTGTTTTCTGTTACGCCATACATCGCATACTTGTTCATTTCCGTTACTTATATCCTTAACGTTAAGTTGCTGTGAAATAAAACATTATAGTTGTAACTCATTACTCTCCTGGCGGAAGTTGTATCTACTTCAAAATGTTTAATGTGGAAGAATGAGAGTTGATATGAAGATATGAAGCGTGTTTTAGAAAAGTTCACACAAAAAATTACATTAAACGTATTAAATTAAATTAAATCAAATACAATTTTCTTCGTACATACCTTTTCCAAGGTCATCGAGCCATTGGTAGGTTGCTAATTTTCCCATCACCTCCATTGAATACAAAGATGAATAGAGAAATTAAATGCTGTAATTTGTAGGATGAGAACCATTTATAGCTCTAGTTTGCAATAAACATAACTCAAGCTTGAGTATTTAAAATGTTAATTATGTTATTATCAGCATATAAATATACTGCTTTGTAAGAAGTTTCCTTGCGTTATTATGTAATAATATATTTATAAGAAAAAATCAGTTTATATTTAAAATCTATTTCATTTCGAATGATGGGGTTGGTTCGCTAGTTACAACAGCCGCCATCTTGTAATCACCTGCTCCTGTTTACAGGCCTCACAGTTTTGAAAAAATACCAAACCGATTGAAACAATTCTTCTTCCTTACTCAACTAATACGTGACAATGAATCGTTTCACTGGTTTGTTTTTCTTTCATTATCAGCAATTTCAGACAGGAGAAATCATATGTAGCCTCTACGACGCCATAAGAAAATACTGATTTCACTTTTAATTGCACTATCATTAAGCATGAAATGGTGCTACTGTTTTTATTAGCATTGGCATTAAAATGCATTTATCGTATCCTGGGGTATGTGATGAGATGTCAGAAAGTATTGAAGTCTCCCCATGGTATCCATTAAAAGTTAACACACTCGTAGATTCGAGTGAGCGAATTGGTGCACTCTCATCAACCCAGGACGCGGTTATTTTATGACGCGGACATATGGTCGTCATCTTCATTGTCATAATCATGTGTTATCAACCAAAGACATATTTTTTCAGAGTATATTCTCTCCACACTTTTAGCCCTAACTATTTTTATACAGCCATTTGATGAAAAAATTCAAATTATTTACTTTTTGATATATCAGATATGAAATTAGATAAACATTATTCTAGACTTCCTTTTGCCATACTTTCTGGAGATACCCCACCTCGTTTAAGCTTCACGTGTTCACTCTCCTCCATTCAAACCTAGAAAGAAGAAACCATCCATATATATTCCACTAAATTCCAGAGATATTTAATGGGCAAATGCGATTATTTGTTTGTTGGTGTAATTTGTGTAAAAGACTCGGAAGGGAACATGACCGAAGGAAGTATAGGTTGCAGATTCTATAGTTCTTTTTGGATATTACTCCTGCATTTATATAGTCTGAGGCACGTCGTCATCCAAGAACATCCCCTAGCAGGGCAGATCACGACCGACTAAGCTACAACAAACTCTGAACTGACTGACGGCTCTCTCTCCTTAGTCACGCTCCCAGGTCTCACTTCGTGTGAGGTAGAGTAGTGGGTGCGTACGTCTGTGTGTATGGGTGTATGTGTGTGTGTATGGGTGTATGTGTGTGTGTATGGGTGTATGTGTGTGTGTATGGGTGTATGTATGTGTGTGTGTGTGTGTGTGTGTGTGTGTGTGTGTGTGTGTGTAAAAGGCGAGCCAAGAATGATTAAAGAGGAAATATCGTGTGCGGTCCGTGGCCCATGAACTGATCCGGCAGTCGCCTGATGTTGATCGGATAAATCAAGGAAAATTAACGTTCACAGCAGACAGCCGATGGAATTTTCTTTCAGGCAACGGCTGGATTCGACCTCACTATGTAGTTGGTTGGTTGGTGATACCGGGCGCGTCAACAGCTTAGGTCATTAGTTCCGTTAGTGTAGTACATGTTTTCTCCTCGGGAGATGGCGGTGATCTTCTCCCGCTGAATGGCGAGATCCGGCGCTGACCTATCGTCTGTTCCGGGGTCTCCCCCTAACCAGGACTCCTGGAATATGTGGTAGTGTAGTACATGTTAGTGTAAGTAAGTGTGTATAAGGGGAGAGGATATGACGAGGAAGAGGAAAGATCGCGCGCGGTCCGTGGCTCGTTTGTTAGGGTACACCGGCATTCGCCTTGTGTTGATCGGAGAAGCCACGGAAAACTACCGATCAGAGCAGCCGGCCGCTAGAATTCTCCTCCAGACAGCGACTAAATTCGACGTAGCTGAAAAGCTAGTGTCGAAAATCCTGCCGCCGTCAGGACTCGAACCTAGGACCTCCCGGTCAGAGGCGCTGCAGTGACATCAGTTGATGCACTGAGCTACCGCTTCCAGTCCTCGCTATGTAGCTAGTGTCGAAAATACGCCACCGTCGGGACTCGAATTCTTGGACCTCCCGGTCAGAGTCGTTAACAGACAACGCTATTTCTGACATTGAGGCAACTCAGCCGGTAATTGTGGCGTGCGAGGCTCGAGAATCGCTGTGCGGGTTCTGCCGCAGGGCGCGGATGTCGCACATGGAGCGCGAGCCCTTCATCGTGATGGCGCGCCAGAAGCGCCAGCGCATCAAGTGCTGCAGCAAGCGCGGCTCGGGGCGCGGCTCGGGGCGCGGCGCGGGGCGCGGCGCGGGGCGGCGGCGGGGCGGCAAGCGCTCGAGCCGGCGCGGCTCCCGGCGGCGCGCCGGCGGGCGCTCGAGCCGGCGCGGCGTCTGCAAGCGGCCCTCGCGCGGCCGCTCGAAACGCGGCTCCCGCCGCCGCGCCTCCCGCAAGCGCTCGGGCCGCAGCCGCTCGCGCAAGCGCTCGGGCCGCAGCCGTTCGCGCAAGCGCTCGGGCCGCAGCCGCTCGCGCAAACGCTCGGGCCGGAGCCGCTCGCGTAGCGGTGGGCGTGGCCGCTCCAAATCGCTCCGGCGCTGGTGCACCGCCAAGCCCACCTGCGTCGGCGGCTCCGCCTCCCGCAAGCGCTCGCGCTCGGGCAGCAAGCGCTCGAGGCGCAGTTCGGGCAAGCGCTCGAGACGCAGTTCCCGCAAGCGCTCGAGGCGCAGTTCGCGCAAGCGCTCGAAGGGTTCGCGCAAGCGCGTCAAGCGGCGAAGCTCTCGCGGCAGCCGGCGTCGCTCGCGCAGCGCCCGACGCTCGCGCAGCCGGCGTCGGCGCTCGGGCAGTCGGCGACGGGGCTCGGAAGGGTCCAAGTCGCAAGGCAGCTGGTGCACCGTGCAGCCCACGTGCAAGCGGAACAAAACGCCGCCGCCAGGCTCCGGGGATCACGAGGAACAGCAGCCGACGCCCAAAAAGCGATAAAGGCCATTTTCCAGCATACGGATCGTACCGACGACAGTGGTGGACTTTTCGAAGAAGTATTGGATGGATTTCCAGAAGTCACTTGGAGAATCTTACACTTAACCCGACATGTAATTGCTGGTCACTTGACGAGGAGTTCGTCGACAATGCTCGACTATAAGCTCTTCAGCGCGTTTTGTACTCCAGTTCTGGGAACTGTTGGAAGCTTCCAGAATCCAATGCTCCATATTTCATGCAGTTACGCCGCAGAATCTACAACCCTGTTTACCAAAGCAGCGGTGGATATCCTTGAAGTTCGAAAAGCTGTTGGATTTCGGGTACTTCTGATCCTGTATCTCCTACGAACTCCTCGAGTGCTCTACTTTCCATGTTTTTCTTTTCCACGAAATCAACCAACCCGGTCCGTGTACTGTTGGTTGCACTCGCTTTTCGAACTCATTGGAGGATTATTTGTATTTCAATTTGTGATTGTGCTATGCCTTTTGTTTTTTAGAGATGCTTTTTTATGAAAATTGTATGATACGTCATTTACATTAATTTTTTTATTAATAAAAAGTTTTTTTACACACCTTTTAAAATTTGGTAAATTAATTATTCGAATAGACAAAACGATCTGTAATTCGTAACATTGTTTGTACACAATCACATTCTCTAGTCTCCTTTAATAACACCATGTATCCCACAAGTCTTCTCTTTCCACTCTTCTACACCCAGGCTTAAAGTGATCTAAAAAAGACATCATTTTTCATTACTCATTATTTCGCAGCAAAATGTGTTTTGCTTTCACAATCAATAACGTGATGAATACTACAGGGTCGAAAAACAACAGTAGCTTAATGGCGGCCTACAAACATCTGCTCAGAATTCCAAATGCGAAGTTAATTTTTACTGTATTGAGTTACGCAGAAACGGAATTTTAAAAAAAGAAAACCCGAATCACTGGCATCTTTTTGTAGAATTTAACTGTCAGGTTCTGCGTTATTTCGTTGATACTGTATTCTGTGGCATCCCTGTTCAACCGACGCTGCGGCAAGCGCGAAAGTTCACTAGGGCTCGGAGGTGCAAGGGGAGGTTCGAATGGCTGCTCTTGAAGAAAGACGGGGAAGTAGGTTTGTACGTAAGAAGTAGGGAATTAGTTGACGGAGGAAGTAGGGAAGACGGGGAAGGGTGCCTGTAACGTAAGGAATGAAGAGTAGTGCAAATTGTTCTCAGTAATAATAAAAGTGACAACAGATAATTAGACGAATCTGAGATTCCTTCACGAATAGTATGATAATGATTTTATGTGATGGACACACAATTTTTGAAACTTTTTGCATCAATATAGATTTGAAGTAAAAAAAGTCGCCAGTGTTGGCTGTATGTGTGAAATTCCTTTAAAACCAACAAGATTAGATTTTTCACTGCGTACGTGAAAATTAAGTTTGTCATTTATTTATGTTTACTTCACGTTGTATCAATCATTTTCATATATTTACTTTAAAAAAATCTCAGATAACCAAACACATTATGTGCTTAATAAAGGATATTGGACATAAAGAAATGAGCAAAGTTAAACCGACAGAGCTGACCGTATTATGCAAAAACAAATTATTCTTCTCATAAAAATGAATGAGATATAACCGAGAAAACAATGAAACATTCATCATTAGTCACAATGCAACGATTGGCTTCGATATACCTTGGTATACAAAAGCTAATACGATAGTGATGCCCCGGACACCACATTCAAATTATGATCACGAGCTACGGATCTTCCTCCGAGGTCACAATGTAACGCTCGTTTCTAGGAACTGATGTTTTGTTTGTAGTACTAATTCGTACGCGATCTTCATTTAAATTAACATTTCCCCCAATTCAATATTTAAATTGTACATTTGTTTTTTATTAACGTATAACGCAGCATTGTAACCTTGTAAGAATACCTTGCGCTTTTGTACATAGAAAATATTTATAAGAAAGTGTGACTTTAGGTCTAGAATAAATGGAGTTGGCTCTGTTGTTGGAACAGTCGCTCTCATGACACCAGGTCGTCATAACATATATTCTAAACAGTATTCTTAACTTTATTTACGTGATAGTTTTACATTCATTTAACTTGATCATGATTTGTGGTTACGTTATTAACTTATAATGTTTTAATACTTTTAATGGGAGTTCTTGTCATATTTGACACAACAGAGTCATCAAAGAATACTTTTTTCATGTGTATTGCCACTGAGACCAAAATATATTTATTATTCCTCGATGTATGTGAAATTGGGTGCGAAAAATGTTAAAGTCTCCTGCCAGTCTACATTGATCGGACACTGACGAACTCGTGCATTCGCGCCACTTTACGATGTTCTCTCCATTCAAGATCGGATTCTTACATTAGTTCACACAGTCAAATGTTCCTCGGAAAGTCTAACCGTGAGAAAACACTTTTATGTTCCTCTCAATATAACCAAAATAATTTCTTTGCCGTTTCGGCCTCAGAAGCACAGATATCCGTAGAAAGAGTTTTGGTAATTTTCGAATTTTCTCTACATTCTACTGCCGTCCTGTCGGCTGATTAAATCATTTGCCATCGCCCTGATACAGAGCAATCTCATTCGCAGCCAAATTCCATCAATTCTCAAATTTGATATTTCGTCGTTAGTATGCGGAAGTAGGAAGGCGTAGTGGTTAGGAGGAAGAGCAGGCCTCAAGGCCTGAGCCTCACCACAAATAAAGACAATTTTATTATTATTAGACAAATGTAAGGTTTTCTCTTATGATATTTAGCCAATTGATCTCGATGATCTTAACCGATTTAACACACCATAAGCATAATTTTCTGGAAGTTATGGAAGAACATAATTCGATAAATTGCAGTTCTTAACAATAAGTCATAAAAAACATTTGTTCGTGTCATTTTACAGAATATGCTAGAGTGTTTTACTTTGGAAAATTATATAATAATGTGTGAACATATTTTAATGAAAAAATTTGACAAGCTACAGGTTTTCATTAGTATAAAGATAAATGTTGACAGGGCGAAAATTGACAATATACCGAGGAGCATAATTTCACTGTCGAACTGCTCTTTAATTCTTTTAACATGTTTTCTTGATTCTAAGCTGTGGGAATGTAGGAGGGAGAGAATTTGTATTAACAATTCTATCTTGCTGGTACACACCACGAGTTGTGTGCTGTGAGACGGAGATGTCCTTGTAGAGGTCTGCTTAAATTCAAGAAATGGGGCCAATCTGGTCATGGAGGCCTAATTCAGTAGCCCTTGGGTTATTGTTATATTGATTAGTATTGTAAATCATTACACATTCGTGACAGAATACTTATCGAATTTTATTTGACATCACTTCATGAATTTCACAATTCAAATATATTCATGAGTTAATAGTTTTAATCACCCAAAGACATGTTCTATATTACTGTTCTTCATCTCATAAACAATATCTCTAAGAAATTCTTCGCATAAATAATATTCTCCAACAGACACTCGCCTTTCATTAGACTAGAGCCGATCGTGCCCTAGCGCCACCGCCTCTCTCGTTAGACCGATTGAACCAGCAACGGGCCACACCGGTGGCCCCGCTAATAAGCGCTGGTTGACAAATTCCATGCGACGCCATGACACGCCAAGTGGGCTCCCCCAGTTAGGCGCAGCAACCCTGCCCTAGCGTGACGTTTCGGGTGGGGTTCCGTTTTGACGCAGGAGCCAAATGTCGCACTTGGAGCGAATGCCCTTCCTCATGGCAGCGCAGCGCGCGCGCCTCCGCAGCAAGTGCTGCCGCAAGCGCAGCACCGGAGGTCGAGCCAGTCGACGGTCGAGTCGTCGATCTAGTCGACGATCGAGCCGTCGATCGAGAGGACGGTCGAGCCGTCGATCGAGTCGACGCTCCCGCCGTGGCTCCCGACGATGTTCGACCGGCAGTAAACGCTCCCGCCGCGGCTCCCGCCGCCGCTCCCGTGGGAGCTCCCGCCGTCGGCGCTCCCGCAAGAGCACTCGGAAGAGCTCCCACCGCCGAGGCTCCCGCAGAAGCTCCCGCCGTCGACGCTCGCGAAAGCGCTACCGCGCCTCCCGCTGCACCCGCGAAGGTCGCAGCCAGTGCAGCAGCCACACGTGCTGCAAGAAGAAGGAGCTGGCCAAGTCGCAGCAGCCGCCTGACTCGCCAACACGCCCGGGCGAGAAGTAGCAGAAGTCGCCGCCCACGCCCACCACTCCCCCAAGAGGAGAGGCCGCCAGACCCCCAAGAGGCCTAGGAAGTGCTGCTGACTCCTTGCGAACACAGAGGCTACTGAGCAGGAGTGGGCCATACCTTCCATGGCATCTGGAGCGCCTAGTTCGCTAGGTATCCAGGGGGTTCTATGTAGGACACAGGAGATTTTCAGAGGGAGTTTTACTCCGAGTATCACACCTGCCGATAGGGTCCAACCTAACCGAGACGGTCCAATATTACCGAGAAGGACCAATTTTACCCAGAGGGTCGAATTTACGTAGTGATACCAATTTACAGAGTGGGGCCAATTTACAGTGGGACCAAATAACAGTGGGACGAAATAACAGAATGCGACCAATTTACAGGGCGGGACTAATTTGCAGAGTGGGACCAATTTACAATGACGGTCCAATTTACCGAGAGAATGATATTCATCGGAGAGTTCTTATTTAGCGTGAGGATCATATTTACAGAGGGGTCCTATTTACTGAGAAGGTTTTACTTCCTAAGAGCGTCCTATTTAGCGAGGAAAGATTTATTTTGCAAGAGAGTCCTCTTTACCGAGAGGATCCTGTCGATTATTTTCACCATCTTTGATCCCAGACGGTATTAGGCCTTCGTTGCTACAAAAAAGTTTTAAGCGATGGGACTATTTCAGCTCAAGTCATACATTACAAGCAACAACCACGTGGACCCGTCCCCTTATAGGTTTTGATACTTCTCTTGCGGAAACTGACGAGAACTTGGTGAATTCAATGCGCCACTTGCAACTGCTACCGACGACTCCAGTGTCGTTCTGTTGAAGAGGGTGGTTAGGGTTTCTCCTTGAAGTTTTCTACTGGTGGGAAACTTTGGAACCTCTGTCTTTTTATCCCTTCGGGGCCCTTTGAGTGCACTCATATCATGCTTCTTTTGAACGACACTGAACCACTCGTGTTTTCTTTGGATAAAACTTGCTTTTTTAGGGCTGAATATAGTGTCATTTGAAGCGATACTCTGAATGCACAGTGGTCTTGCTTTCATCATATACGATGTATATGTAATTTATCGGTTACATAAACGAGTTTTAATACTAATACACTTTTCAGCATAATTATATTATAAACCTATAAACAGAATCAACAATATCATTTTTACGATTCGTGTTCACTATTCTGTTTCGAATTAAAAGATGCATTGTCTGTTTTACTTTTTCTTTTCCCGTACACATTGATGGGTTTAATATTTTAATACAAGCTTGAATGAAAGATAATGCAATATCAATTATTTATTTTCTCAAATGTGGGATATACAGAGTATAATATATGGATATTTTTTAAATAAAAGATATTTAAGAAGTGAAGTAGGTTCTTAAACGAAAACGATTCATCATTCATTTTTACAAGTTACATGCATGCATGATATCTTAAACTCGAAAACAAATCATGAGCTGACTCATTCCGAAATGAATGTTTGGAATAACTTTTATTGATGTTTTAGATGCGTTAACATCACACAATCGTCACAGCAATTTTACGATATAAATTACATCGACGTCGCTAAATTTTATCATTCGGAAGTCCAGTTTCACTCACTTTGTAATTTCGTCTCAGTCGTTTTTGTCGGAAACGCGAAGCATTTAGAAATGATAAAAGCATAAAAAATTGTTTTTGAATAATTTATCAATAATGTGTACATGTAAAGTTAGCAACCCAATACTCAACGTTATTCTTTCATTTAAAAAAACTTGTTTCCTCATAGCAATTTCTTTGAACGAAAATAAAATGAATATTATCTTTTTAATATAATTCAAAAGTCACGAAAATATTTACTAATATTTTTTTCATTTACTCTATCACTTTGTAAATTGCACATAGATATTAATTATCCATTGATAATTTTTATTCTTTTGAACAACTTATGAGACATGAAGTTTTAATTGAAACGTTTTTAGCGTTATGTGACAAGTCTAACGATAAGATGACAATATCAATATTTACAGTCCTTCTCTCTGAGAGGTCTGGACATTAAAAGACAAACACAAACTTGCGAGAAAGCATATGCTTGCTCACCCGATGCAGTACTTGCTGTAAAATGAGACTGGAACATTAGTCTCTGTCTCAAAAGGTGATGTAATATACAAATATATTCAATGAGAATCTGCATTATTCATACCCACCGTTCGTCGTTTTTTCATTGGAGGACGTTCAGTGAGAAATCGACTAATGCAAAGCTTTTGCAAATATACGTGCATGCGGATCTTCTGAAGAAAAGAACATTTTTAAGCCCACGATAATTTTAGCGCCGGATTGTAGTGGGATACAAAATGAGAGCCGTTTCGTACGAACTATAAAATGATGCTGTGCATTGTGGTGTTATATTATCGAAATTCGTCTCAACGTCAGCTTCAAAATTAAACATGCTAATGTCAGCAAGAAATGATTTTAAAATGAGGTTTTGCAAAATATTTGAAAACAAACGTGGTAATTAAGGAGGTATTGCAAAATATTTGGTTTTAGGCCACTATGATAAGCGCAAATAAAATTTGGAGCATAAATAAAATTTCAGACACTGACATATCATTATGAACAATGATAAATCTCTGGTCTTTATAGCAGTAATGAGCTGTATAACGAGAGCAGAATCGAAAAAAGAAGCATTTTTAATCGGAAAATGATAATCAACTAATAATATTGTGATATACCAAAATGACGAACCATTTTTGTTTATGAAAATGTCAATAGACGATCGCGGAGGGGGAGTCGCTATGTGACAAGTAAACAACCGGCATTAAAGGTCATTTTCGCTAGGTGAAGAGGATGTGGAAGTGACTGGGCGAAGGCGGAAATTGAATTGTTTTTGTTAGACAAAAGACGATGATAAAGAGTTCTGATGCTTTGGGTTTTAGGAAGAACAGGGACACTCTCTCTAGCAACGCAGTAATAAACGGGTCAGCACCTGGCATTTTTCCAGGCCGAGGAAAGACTGTTGATTGACAACCAAATCCGCTGCAATAACGTGTATTATAATTAAGTTATCGTTTCTTATATTAGGATAAAACGTTCTTGTGGGGCAAGACGAAGAAATTCTACAAAGTAATAGTCAGTAGGTGTATAGGCGTTCACCCGTGATGCGAGTAAGGGAGATAACGGGTAATAATAGTATCGCTGAGAGAATTTTAACTTGATCGCGAACATTAGGCGGAGAACTTTATGAAGAAGGAAGATTCTGCTGCGACGACGGAGAAGATTCTACGGGGCGCAATCGAATGGAGAAGTGAAGAGCGCGCGAAGATCCGCAAATATAAGAAGATTGTTTATAATGATTACAAGATAGAGGAAACTGGTCATGACCAAATATAATTTCATTTTGATTGACGATGTAACAATTCTTGTTTAACTTTTATCAGAATCATAATATTTCACATTATAATAAATTCCAATTTATTACTTTGAAAGAAAGCTGATTATCATTATTCGTTACATGCAATTCAATAGTAGATATTTTGTTAATATTTTCAGATTCCACTTCGTATGGATGGCAGATTGAGTAATTGGTTGCAGAGTAAGTAGCAACAATTATGAACTTCGAACCCAATTAACTGAGTTAACACGACATAATTTTGGATGAGAAATATTAAAATTACTTAGGAAACATTAAGGTTACAGTAGTAATTCTTGGCGCACAAATCAATAACTAAATTATTCGGAAAATAATTACGAGTGACATTCAAACGAAACGTGTTATGATTATAACGTAATTAATATTTCGTAAAATTATGAATTTTACTGGTAGAAAGAAGGGGCTTGTTTCAATATAATTATAATAATATTAATCAACTAATAATATGGCTAATAATATACATGACTAAAACTGTTACGATCCATAGGTTAGAGTTCAGCCGTGTTATATTTTAAAATTATTAGACACTTTTTCTTAAGAATATTCTTAACTTATAATCAAAAGAGTCTTCTGTTCGGAAATACGAAAATAATTCACAAAAAATAATTTAAATCTTTTTTAATGCCACAAATGTAATCAACAAGAATCAATGAATTCGGATGTTTCGAGCAACGTTAACTTTACGAGATCGTGCGGACGACAAAAATGATTGAAATAACGTTCAGGAGATGAAGTAGTGTTCTCCAATGCCTTCCGAACGAGATTTGCTAAGTCAGAATTCCGAACGAGCACTGAATTTTGCCATTATGGCCAGGTTTTTGGCCCGATTCAACCAGCGTGCGGCGACGCAAAGACGGGAGACGACGCAAAGACGTGAGACGAGACCAAGGGGATTCAACGAACACAGCAGGCGACGCCACAGAAAAGGATCTACGCTGCCACGCGGTTCCGGGCCCACCGCCCGTAGCGTCACGCCCACACGTGGCCGCGTGCGTTTGCTTACTCTTTGATAACGTAACAGCTGTGTAATAAGGGGCCCAAGATAATATGCATTCGACACTCATGAGTAGGGGGGGCGGATTTTGATGACCTAAAACATTGTTAAAAATGATCAATAAAACGCTCTTAAAGTGTTTTTAATATGTCCTAAAAGCAAAGAAAAAATGACGTAAAAATGTGATCAAAACCAGTTCAGATGAACAACTTAAGCTGTTGGATACATTATTAATATAATCGAGGCTTCTTGTATTCGTTGAAGTGAACTCAGCTTTCAAACTATTGGTGTGGACTGCTCTTTATCAGAATATGTTTTGAATTATCCCGAAATCGGCTGAACCGGCAAGGGGCAGACAGGCGTCACAGGAACCTTTGATTACCTGGTCACAATGGCTGACTTTACAACTTGAGGGAAGATATCGAATAGGCTACCAGGTATAGGTACTCAGGGATTCTGTGCAGAACATTTGTTGCATCTCGTAAATATTATTTGAAACGAGTACCATTAAAATGATTTAAAATCGATGAAATCAGAAAAAATGCACTAAAAATGACGGGAAAAGGTAAAAAATGATTTATTAGCCGAAATCGATGAAAAAGAAAATGACCAATAAATACAGGACATTTCATTTCATTTCACAGCATAAAACGAATATCAATACTAAACGACATTTTTTAAACTGAAAAAATGACATTTCATTAAAATGTCATGAGAGTTGTTAGCTTCGCTAAACACCGTTAAAAACATTTTTTTCTCGTTGAAGATTTTTCTTGTTGAGCGTTTAATGCAAATATAGTAATAAGAGACCTAACCTAGCATCCCATTAAGGGCAAGGGCCTTCTACTTTTTCAATGAATTGACCATTATTACCTTTCAATGTCATTAATCTTAAATTATAAAGTCATTAAATCACACATATGACTCTTACTTTACAAACCATTAACTTTCTCTTAACACTCGATTACTCTTCATAGACGTATTGTTGACCGGTGAGCAGAATGTCAACATCTATTGGTTGCAGAATGTTAATGAACTACGATCAAATAGAATATACAACAATATTACAAAGTTCTTGCTTAACGATATTTGGTTCCTACAGCCCTAGCAAATTACAGGGGTTGGAACCAAAAACTTATATACATGTCATCAAAATAAAAAAGTAAAACGTTATTCTATGTCGACGTTTTTTTAAAAGTTTTTAACCTCAATAAAGTTGAGATGTCCAATTATTTCAATGAACTTTAGAAGCTAATTTCATCGTTCCGTTCATTGTTCAAACTGCTTGGTTATATACAATTTGTGCCCATTGTTCTTCATATATTTTTAAGTGTATATCAAGGGCTACCTGAAAAATGTTTAAAGGGGATAATTTAAAAAAATAAAGAAACAGTATTTTAAATTAAATTTATTTATGATTGTAACTAATTAGTACTTCCTGAATATAAAAAATCTAAACGACTTTTTATTTT